>KE153012.1:21727-98354 GCA_000411095.1 Aethionema arabicum
TATCATTAAACTCTTAAAGCTTAGGCCATCATTAATGGTGACACTAAGAGAAGTGTCTAATTAATTTTTAAAAAAAAAATTTTTTTTGTTTGTTCACAATTAGTTTAGAACCAAGAGAGAGAAAATACCACTTCTCTTAGTGTCACCATTAATGATGGCCTTATCAGCCAAAAGATATGGTTCAATACAGAAGCTCATCTAAAATCTCAAACGCGAATGCCATTTTTTTTTAAATGATTTTTTCTCCTTATAGAATAATGGAAGTGGACTTTATAATATATGTAGGGAGGCGGAGGGTGGTCGCCTCGGTTGGGAGCATGAACCCTGTGAGAGCCGTCCACTTAAAAGACAAATTGGACAAAAATAACACAGTTTGCTCTGAAACCAATGCATTTGTCGCCTCTTTCTGGTTTCACAAACCGTCCCACCACAATATCCCTAAACCCTTTCACTTTTTGTTTTCTTCTTTTTTTCATAGCCTTTTTCTTGAACCAAATAATAAAGGGAATATTGTCAACTTCCTGAATTCATGCACCAATGTTCTTCGGCTTTGGTTTTTGTTCCCATACCATCTCCTGAGTCCTGATCCCCTCATACTCATATATAAAGAACATGGAGACGAGTTAGTTTTTTCCTAACTCTTTTAACACCGCGTTTCAGATTATTCATTATTATTGTTAGTCTGCACGTACTTTTGGGGATCCGACTTTGTGCTTTGAATAATTCTCCATTATTTTCTTAAACAAAACAATTATAGATTCTCTTATATATATATTGCGATTTGGTTTATGCTCTTCCTCTTCCACCCGAGTCAACATATATCATCCTTTCATCTCCTAAACTTAATCCCTTTTCTTATTCTTTGTCCACTTTCCACATCATTTTCCCTTCAAATTCTGAAATTCAAAGCTGATTCTCTGTTGTGGCCGCATGACTTCGATCATAACATAACTCCTGCCTCATGCTCTATCTCCACCAGGGAAGAATATATATAGGAAAAGAATAGAATGGAGGGTGGGTTTTATTCAGATTGGAAGGATAGCTCTTCTTCGTTGTTTGGATCAGAGAATATGGAGGACGAGTTGGAGAATGGAGTTATAAGAGCTGAACACCTTTTCTCATCCATTCCTCACCCTCAAACGCCTAAGGAGCCAATGGAGTTTCTCTCCAGATCATGGAGTCTCTCTACTTCTGAAATCTCCAAAGCATTGGCACTCAAACAGAGACAACATCAACAACTCTTTTGTCAAACTCCTCCTCTTTTCTTTCCTCCTCCTCCTCCTGCTGCAGATCCACGCGTGGTACAACACTTTAATTATATATTCACCACTTCCGATCCATTAACTTCATTGTGTTTTGTTTCTGCATTTCTCAGAATTCTTCACGACCATTTCAATGATTTCATCACTTCCTCACATCGGAATTGGAAATGGATAAAAATATATATTGTTACAATCTCAAAATCTTAGTTATGATTTAAATTATGAAATTTGATTTGTGATATCTTCTTAAAAATCCTAGGCAGGGAAGATAATCAATTCAATTGGCAACCGCAGAGCAGGGACATTATACAAGTGGTTTCACCACCACAAGGATCACACCAGCACGAGCACAACCTGCAATTTGAAGAAGAAGGACAAGGCTCGGATGGAGAACGCCCGTGTGCATTCTGCCGTCTCTATGGCTGCTCTCGCTGCAGGGTTAGCGTCTGTGACCTCTCTAGGCAGTTGCAAAGGGCCAGGCTCCAAGATGGCAGTGGCTATGGCCTCAGCCACCGAACTGTTGGCTTCACACTGTGTTGAAATGGCTGAGCAAGCTGGTGCTGATCGTGCACGTGTTGCTTCCACGGTAAGGTCTTCTGTGGATATCCAAAGCCCTGGTGATCTCATGACTCTAACAGCTGCGGCTGCAACTGGTAAGGCTACTATAGTACTATTCAAAAGTTTTGGCTTTCTTTTATTTTGCTTTGCTGGATTCTCATCTGATTTTGTTGAAATTGAAACTAGCTCTGAGAGGAGAAGCAACTCTTAAGGCTAGGCAGCCAAAGGAAGCAAGGAAGAACGCAGCCATTACACCTTTCGAGAGAAGCTTCTCTGACTCTCACTGGCCTCCAAATTTTCAGTGTAGATTGGATGAACCAAATCTGCCGTTCGAGGGAGAACTGATGCAATGCGCGCGAAATGGTAAGTCTCTTCTGTAAGTAAATCTCTGATGAATAGATCAGCTAACATAAGATTTAAGACAGTCCTTGAAGCTTCTTCCTTGTGTATGCACTTCCAGGAGTGCAACGAACTAAACGTGTCAGTGTCTATATCAATAAGAAGTCTCAGGTACAAGCAACAAACATCACTTGTATCTATAAAATACACACACCTCAGTTTGCTTCGGATACAATGCTGATTATGCAACTAATTATTTTGCAGGTCATGATCAAACTCAAAAGCAAACATGTTGGAGGAGCCTTCTCGAAGAAGATCAAATGTAAGCAAGCATTCTCAAAATCTTTGAGTTTAGATTAATTACCAGAAAGAGGACAGATTCTGAACTTCATGTTCCTTTTCCGCAGGCGTTGTCTATGGAGTCTGCGATGAGAAATCTGCATGGCCTTATAGGAAAGAGAGGGAAAATTCAGAAGAAGTGTACTTCGGTCTGAAAACGGGACAGGGTCTTTTAGAGTTCAAGTGCAAGAGCAAGATTCAGAAGCAGAGATGGGTGGAAGGGGTTCAGTCTCTTCTCCGGCAGGTAAATTGCTTTGAGGCTGCCAAGTGCTCGTTGGGATCTCTGAGTCTCAGCGGTCGCACATGATGCAAGATCCTGTATATATTTATAATTATATGCAATATAAGTCCACATTTTTGCAACTACTGCCAATGTAACCTCAGAAGACTTTTGGATAAACACAACAAATTGTTCAATTATCACATCCATATGTACAGAAAGACATCAAAAGAGAATGAATGATTCACTTTCTGATTGCTAC
The DNA here is from genome assembly GCA_000411095.1 of Aethionema arabicum. NCBI lineage: Eukaryota > Viridiplantae > Streptophyta > Magnoliopsida > Brassicales > Brassicaceae > Aethionema > Aethionema arabicum. Next base: position 24,708 of record KE153012.1, read on the forward strand.
AGTAACTATTTTGTGAGTGTAGACTAATAAAGAAGAATCATAAATCTTACAGAGAAATGGTATAACCTTCTTATATATGTGTGTGGTTCATATGAATAATCAGAAGACGACAGTCTTTTGTGTACCATAAGGCAATACCCTCAGTTCGCAGTATGAGTTTATTGCTTTCATGAGGCATTTTTTCTCCAGGTCTTCGGATTTCTGTACAAAGCTCCTTAGATTGTCTCGGTGGGACACTCTCTCAACCTTCAAAACTCAAAAAACTCAAATTTAGACGCTTCTGAAGATCAATGCAACTCTCAGACAGAACTTAAGAAGAAGGGAAACCAATCAAATAAAGTGGTTGGTAAAGATGAATCACCATTTGTTCAATGATAGGACCTGAATCAAGTTCCTCTGTAACAAAGTGAGTTGTTGCACCAATTAGTTTAACACCTGCATCAAATGCCTACAAGCAGAATCTATAAGATTAAGAGACTAAATATACATAACAAAACTGAGGCATGAAAGAAGCAAGAAACCTGTTTTGCAGGTTTTCTCCCCTTGAATGAGGGCAAGAGACCATGGTGGATGTTGATTACATCCTTTCCATAATCTTTCAAGAAGTTACCTGATAGCAGCTGCAAAAGGAAAATGTGCTATTTCAGATCATCATCAAAAAATAATTTCATGTTATGAAGAATTTTTGTTAATGAAGCTGTTCCAAGAAAGAAAGATCAGAATGAGTCCGTTCATGATGTTCAGTGACAATCTTCTACTCAACATTTGATATAAATCAACTTGGAACTTGATTCACCTGCATATATCTTGCTAGAACTAGAAAATCGGTATCCTTAACCAATTCCAAAATCTCCGCTTCTATTTTGTTTTGATCAGTTGTTGGAATATAATAATATGAGATGCCATGCCTTTGGAGAAATCGCATAACATGTGTGTTTGAAGCTCTTTCATGATTACTGTATATATGAGCAGAGACACCTGAAATCGCATCAACAGTATATTTGTCGAGTCTGTTGAGAAGAGTAGTCACTAGTTCACCTTATGACACAGCTTATATCAACGGGAAGCTGTCCATCCTGCCACTTATGCAACATTTCAACGAGACAGTGATCCTATGCAAACAAGAATCACACACGTTCAGGAAAGGCGGGCAGAAAAAAAGGGGTCTTTAAGACATATTCATATTGATATTGTACCTGTTTCGAAAGCAGAAGAGCTACTTTGTACTTGGGGTCTAAAGAGGGCACTCGTACAACTGAGCACATGGCATTGAATTTTCTAGCAATAGCTTCAAAGTCATCGTTCATCTGCCTCCTGCCCCATTTTACTGGATCAAATACAAACTCGCTGCCCAAGAAACCACACTTTTTTTTAATCATAAATAAATCCAAAAACAACAATCTCTGACCAAGAGAACTCGTTTGAAGCCCGTTTCAATAGTCATGTAGAGGTAGCTAGATAGTATTAAAGGCAAGATTTTTACATGGAGAAAGGAGAAACGGAAGTATACCTTCTAGAGTAAAAGACGTTGTTGTTTTCAGGAACAAAAACATCGTAACCGAGAATATTTCCTCCCTTTGCAGCAATACAGTCTGATAGTTTCGCGACAATCCCAACAACATCCTAAATTCAGAGAGGAAGAGAAAAGAAAGAGTAACTAAGCAATTAGATATCGAAAAGAGTCCGGAGAGCGATGAGAGTCAAATACACGTACCGGGCAATGAAAGACGTGGACGCCAGAGATGAGAACCGGGGAGACGGAAGAGTCAAGGGACTCGCCGTGAAATCGGGCCGACGATTTAAAAGACCATTTCAAAAATGATCCAAAAGCTGTGGATGAAAGACATGATGTGGCGGAGACTCTTCGTATCATTGCCGCTGCAACAACCTGCAATCACCTTTTTATCCTTTTGTTATTTAACGCCGTTACCAAATATCAACAATCCAATCCTACGTGTTTGTCAATCTTCATAACAACATCATCCTCAAAATAAAAAAAAAGACAAAAACTTTATTTTGGCACATCACCATCATTTCAATTCTACTTGGTTTGTGTTTTTCCGATGTGTTAAGTAATTGAGTGTGTTGTTCGAGTATGAAACGGCGTTTCATATATGAAGTTATCTAATAAAAGACAAAACCTTTTTGCAATCGGCCTCATCCACGTTGTGTAGCCGAATTCGAGAGAAGACATGAGAGGTGAACAAGTGGAATAGATTCAATGAGAACACCGGAGGTACCCTAGTGGAGAAATGTTGCCACTTCTTTGATTTATTTAATGAGGCTCTTTGCTGCTGCAAATCCTGTGTTCGGTGATAGTGTCAGACACTAAGTGTCTGGAGGCATGGATGTGAACCATAAAGAAGAAGTTTGTGATGGAGAGGTTACATCTCATCCCATCAATAAAAAGGGAGAGGGAGGTGTAAACTAAACTAAGTTTATACACTATTATGTTTTCATGTGATAGGTGGCTGATATCATTGATAACGCATATGTGTATAGTTGAATTTGACAATGGATGACGAGGGATGCTGGATCTTTGGATGTTTGAAGAAGGTAGCAAAAAGGAGCAAGAATTGCTGTTACTGGTGACATTGGGAAGGTAAGCGAGTAGCGAGTGAGTAGTACCTTTGAAAATATATGTTCTTTCATATCTGCTTGTGTTAAGTTGTTGGTGTGATAGGATAGGATCTTAGGGCTGCGATGAAAAAAGAATTTGTTGGGATTTGTGATGTAGAGTTGTTCATATGACATATGAGAGGGAGAGGCAGTTGTTCCAGAGGGTATTGTAACTTCGATATGGCAGTAGCAGTAGTGGTAGTGAAGGAAGAGAAGGCGTTCAAACGATAAAAGGTGAAGATGGAATTAGGATAAAGTAGTAAAAAGTTTTGAATCTATTTGCAAGTAACATTAATGAGAGTTGTTGGTATGTTTGAGATACGAAGGGCTGCAATTGCAATATTGCATCACGGGTCAAGTAGCTTGGAACATCTTAATAATTACCTTGTCATCAGTAATGAGATTGAGAGGTGAAGGAAGAGGAGGTGAGATTGATACACAATTTGAAATCCTTGTGTGCTCCTGCTTACTGCTTTACCATTCCAACTGTTTGATCATTGATGTATGACCGTATGAACCATATTATATTATACCCTCCAACTCCAACTGTTGTAACCTCTAAGATTGGATTCAACTTACTCTCCTACCTCCATATTTGCTTCATATAGTAACTAACTAAACCCCAAACCAATTTGCAATTGGACCGCTGTATTTTATTTTCAAACCTACTCTATGTTGAATTAATCATATTTTAGTGAAAATCAATAGATTTCATCAAGGCAGAACCATAAATATATGATTTAACGTCCTTTATTTTGTTAGATTTTTTTTTTTTTTTTTAACTTGATTTTGTTAGATTAAATTACGAAATAAATTGGATTAAATTAGATAACTGAGGAAAAAGAGAATTAGATCATTTTTAGCCGGTTAACCAACATGTATAGAACGCACAATGGCGCGCATTTGCTTTCAAATTAGGAGTTGTTTTCCGTGGAGAGAATATGGAAGACGACGGAGGAGAGAGATCGAGCTTCGTCGCCGGCCTCATTGAGAACAGAGCCAAAGAGGTATGAGGCTTTCTTCAAATTCGTGCTTTTGGCTGCAATGTGATTTGTGTTCTGTTAGGGTCTTTATTTTTGCTAGGGCAATCGAAATCCTACTGAGGTGGTTTCTAGGGTTACCATTATTTCCTGGCATGTTGATGTTGAAATCATTTTTCGCAACACGAGAATATTTGTATAACGTTGGATTTCGCTTCGAAATGCTCTGGTCAGGTTGGAATGGCTGCTTTTGACCTAAGATCGGCTTCACTGCATCTCTCTCAGCACATAGAGACAAGCAGTTCATATCAAAACACGAAGACGCTGCTGCGCTTCTATGATCCGTCTGTGATAATTGTTCCTCCGAACAAACTGGCAGCCGATGGTATGGTTGGGGTATCAGAACTGGTGGACAGATGCTATAACACTGTTAGGAAGGTTAAAAGTTTCTGCCGGATAATTGTATTTTATATGTTCCGATTTCGGAACTCAATGTATACGTAGGGTTTAGAAGAATCAATCAGCTCATACGATCTTCTTTTTTGCAGGTTGTGTTTGCCCGTGGCTGTTTTGATGACACTAAGGTTGATCCAGGAACGTCTTACAGTACAGCCATACCTATCTCTAAGGTATCTTGACCCATGCAGTCATATGCTCTAAATTGCAATCCTTTTTTGGTTATATGTTTCAGGGTGCCATGCTAATACAAAACTTGGGCGCAAAAGAATCTTTGGCACTTGGTTTAGACAGTTACTATAAGCAGCACTATCTCTCACTGGCTGCCGCTGCAGCTACAATGAAATGGTGTCTACATCCTGAACTTTTTGCTTCAATCCATTTTCAGTTTGGTGCTTTCAAAATACTGAGTTTGGCTGTGTCGTGATCAGGATAGAGGCAGAAAAGGGCGTGGTAGTCACCAATCACTCAATAACTGTATGTGTTTGGTTATGTAAAATTTTCAGAACCTGGTTGTGAAAGTTGCATGTGCAGTCTGTTACTTCTAATTTTGGGTACTCCGTTTCTTCTTTGGGTTCAACTTTCTCTTTCAAATGAAGGTTCTGATAGCACATATTGTTCATGTTGCTGCCTAGGTAACTTTTAATGGATCATTTGATCACATGAATATCGATGCAACTAGGTACCCTATCTCTGGTCTATTAAAGTCTAGAGAACTTTTGCATCAAAAACTATAAATCGTCTTGTTTCATTGTTTGATTTGATCGTAGTGTCGAGAATCTGGAAATAATTGATCCATTCCACAATGCTCTTTTGGGCACTAGCAACAAAAAGAGGAGTTTATTCCAGATGTTCAAGACAACAAAAACCGTTGGCGGGTTTGGAAATATTCTTTATAATTAAAATAACTAATTTTCCTCTCCTGTGAAAAAATATTCCTCTCCTGTGAAAAATATTGTTTATGAGTTCGCATTTGAGCATTCTAAATGATACAGTCATAATCCTTCCTCAATATTGTTCATAACTCATTGTCCCTATAACTTATTAGCCATTTTATTCATGCATGATATGCTGGTCAGGACTAGGCTTCTTCGTGCCAATTTGTTGCAGCCTCTGAAAGATATTGAAACGATTAACACTCGCCTGGACTGCCTGGTTAGTGTAAATATGCTTTCGGTTTTATGATACCTATCATTCAATGCCCGTTGTTTCATTAATGTTGAATTATAGAGCTTGATCATTGAGGAAAAATCTGCATTGCATTATGTATTAAGTATAAAACTATTCTCCTCTTCGTGTGATTGCAAGGATGAGTTGATGAGCAATGAACAACTATTCTTTGGGCTTTCACAGGTTCTACGTAAGTTTCCAAAAGAGACTGGTAAGCAAAATAGATAATAACTGGAACTTTCCTGAACTTTTCTCGTTGCATCTGATAGTGCCAGTATGATTATGTTTTTCATCACATAATCTCATGAGATTCCTGGCCACCTCCCACAATATTTCAGATCGAGTTCTTTGTCATTTCTGCTTCAAGTCAAAGAAAGTCACGGATACGGTCCTTGGTTTTGACAATACCCGAAGGAGCCAAAACATGATTTCAAGCATTATTTTACTTAAGACTGCATTGGATGCTTTACCACTGCTTGCTAAGGTGTATTTGTTTCTCATTTGCCATTAGTTTTTGGCTTGATTTGGCTATAATCTCTACCCTAACCATGGTCACACCCTGTGCATGTGAAAACGCAGGTTCTAAAGGACGCAAAGTGTTTTCTCCTTTCCAATGTTTACAAGTCGGTGTGTGAAAATGAAAGATATGCTTCCATCAGACAAAAGTATGCCATGAGTGGGTCTAGCTAGTAGATATTAATTCTGAAAATCAGAGTTTTAAAAGAACTAGACTCTTTTTTCTCTTGTTGTTTCAGAATTGGGGAAGTTATTGATGATGATGTTCTCCATGCACGGGTTCCTTTTGTTGCCCGCACACAGCAGTGTTTTGCTTTAAAGGGTGGAATTGATGGATTTTTGGATATTGCAAGGAGAACCTTCTGTGATACAAGTGAAGGTGAACCAAAAATAAGCTTCATTTTGTATGATCACCGCTTTCCCTGTTACAAATCTGTTTTTCTAATCTAGAATGTCTTAAACACTGACAGCTATACATAATCTCGCTAGTAAGTATCGCGAGGAATTCAACTTGCCAAATCTTAAGCTCCCTTTCAACAATCGGCAGGGATTCTTCTTTAGAATTCCGCAGAAGGAAGTTCAGGGAAAACTTCCAAGCAAATTCACTCAGGTCAAAGACGCACTTTCCTTGGAAACTGAATGTTCTATCTATATGGTTTCTCTGCCTTGATATTTCTCGTGGTATGTAATCCAGGTCGTCAAACATGGGAAAAACATACATTGTTCGAGTCTGGAACTGTCTTCTGTAAGTTAAATCATCATCTACACTTCTGATGCCTCTGTTTCCTCGTGTGATTCTCTTCTGCTTAAGAATTTCAAAGTTCGCAAGTCGGGAAGTAATCAGCTCAACCTCACGTTACAGAGTTTAACGCTTGCTTCAGATGATTAAGTGAACAAAAATATCCTCCCTAAGGATTTAATCCAGCGAGATGGATCTTTTCAATATGAGAAGAATGAGCTCTCATCTAGCTTTAGCATGAGCTATGTTCACTGTGCACGAGTTTATGCACAGTCTGATATTGAATCTATGTGTGCAGTTAAATGTTAGGAATAAGTCTGCTGCTGGAGAGTGTTACATTCGAACAGAAACGTGCCTAGAAGGTAAATATATACACCTCTCACACAGTTATGTGTAGTAACACGTTTGATGGCTTTTCTATCAGATTTTATTCGTTTATCTTTATTGCATAAAATGTTTTTTTTGCATACGTATGCAGCACTGATGGATGCCATAAGGAAAGATGTCTCTGCGCTCACACTCCTAGCAGAGGTTTTATGTCTCCTAGATATGATTGTTAATTCATTTGCTCATACAATATCCACAAAGCCAGTGGACCGATACTCTAGACCTGAACTAACAGGTAGCTGACTCTCTCACTATTATTCCTTAGACACCTACCATTGTATCCTCACGTTTTCTCAGTTCTGGCGGCCCACAAAAACTTAAGCTTCGGATAGATAGGAAGTATAATGCAGAATATGTTTTACACCTTGTACTTTAAAGTAATCGTTCAAACATGTGCGGGATTTACTTGTCTATATATCATTTGGCAGATAGTGGCCCACTTGCAATTGATGCTGGAAGGCATCCCATTCTAGAAAGCACCCACAACGACTTTGTTGTAAGTTGTTAGTGCTACTTCTCACGGTAATATCCTCCCACAATTAACCCTCATGGTAATACCCTACAGCTAACCCTGAGAAATCACCTTGGTAGCAAAGCTCGGTGCAAAGTATGCCATATGTTGTTCACACTAATCTTACCGGCCAAAATATTTTTGAGTGCTAGCTCTCCACCTTACGATCTATCTTCAACAAGATCCCTGGACCTTTTTTTTTTTGTCTTTTTCCATGTCTACGCTAGTTTTACTAACCAAATTTCTCTTTTGCAGCCTAATAGCATCTTCATGTCAGAAGCAGCCAACATGTTGGTCGTTATGGGTCCAAACATGTAAGGCAACTCTTGTTTTTTTTTTCCTCATTTGCGGATCATGTCCAGCATTTCCGTATTAACTCTGGTTTGTATTTGCAATCCTTATTTCCAGGAGTGGAAAGAGCACATATCTCCAACAAGTTTGTTTAGTGGTCATTCTTGCTCAGATTGGCTGCTATGTCCCAGCTAGCTTCGCAACTATAAGAGTGGTTGACCGTATGTTCACAAGAATGGGCACTATGGATAGCCTTGAGTCTAATTCAAGCACGGTAATCTTTTTAAATTTGTGCTCCGTCATTCTCTCGTATTTGTAATTATCATTATCAATACGATTGTAGCTGAGAATTTATCCTGTAGTTGAATTCCAAAAGTCAGGGTCATAATAGCAGAGCTTGTCAAGTAAATTGGGGAAATAAATATTATTGCTTGAGTAGTGTTTCCATGGTTTCTATGCGGAGAAGAAGTAATCACAATTCTCTAATTCCATGCTTTTCAATGCCACAGTTTATGACAGAGATGAGAGAGACCGCTTTTATAATGCAGAATGTCACAAACAGGTAGCATATGTAAGCAAATATACAATCAGATTCTCTCCCTCAGTTTCATATTACTTTTTCCTCAAATATTTAGGAGTTTAATAGTCATGGATGAACTGGGGCGGGCCACTTCTTCTTCAGACGGGTTAGCAATGGCTTGGAGCTGCTGCGAGTATCTCTTATCACTCAAAGCGTAAGCGATTAACTGACTTACTGCCCACCAATGTCAGCAGAAAGGTACTTGATTAGTAAATAACGTTCTTTTATGAATATCATCCTTCAGGTACACAGTATTTGCAACCCATATGGACAGTCTCGCGGAGCTAGCAACCATCTACCCAAATGTTAAGGTTCTTCACTTTTATGTAGACATCAAAGACAACCGCTTAGACTTCAAGGTTCTGCCTGCGTGCCTCTCTTCTGTCTCTTTTATCTGTTCCAGCCTTTATGTACACCTAATGGGATTGTTCGTTGCATTATCTGATCAGTTTCAACTGAGAGACGGAACCCTACATGTTCCACACTACGGCCTTTTGTTAGCTAAAGTAGCCGGTCTGCCTAATGCAGTGATCGAAACAGCTAGGAAAATAACCTCAAGGATCACAGACAAGGTACTATTAGTCTGAAAATACAGAAATGTAATTATTAGTACAATATAGCTTCGATAACATTTTTAAGCTCTTATATTTTGTGAGTCATGTATTACGATGAATGCTGTGCAGGAGGAGAAAAGAATAGAGCTGAACTGTGGGAAGCACTACCAAACGCATCGAATCTACCGAGTAGCTCAACGTTTGATATGCTTGAAATTCTCCAGACAGACTGAAGACTCAATCCGCCAAGCGCTCGAAAATCTCAAGGACAGTTTCGTCGAAGGAAGGCTCTAAATGAAACTCCAACCTTTTTTGTTTGGTCCACCTACATTCAGTGTATACGAGGTATGTAGCTAGTTTTACCGCGATATTGTCTACAAGTAATTTTATGCATGTGCAGGGTTATTTCCAATCGTTAATATTTTGATTTTTTCTATAACTCCAGGAAAATCATCGAAAAGGTCAACAAAATTACGCTTCATTTCTCATTCAGACACTTAAAGGTATTTAGCAAACCCTAAACCTACACAACTTTGTCGTCAAAAGTAATCAAGAAACTTCGCTTAAGGTGAAAGTTAAACAAAATTTAGGCTTTCCAATCTTGAAACAAACTCTTGAACGTTAAGTATTCAACATGAATATAGTTGTAAGCACTCCAAAAACAAAAATCCACATCGAGATATACTACTTGAAAGAATACAACATAAAGTTGATCACCGGTAACGACGGAGGGAGAGGCTGTTGTTCTTCTTCCAGGTTGCCCTACGAGAAGGACGATTCTTGTGGTTGTTGTGACCCTTTCCACGAAGACCACGATTCTTCTTTCCTTCTGATGTGAGCCCTCTGAGTTCCCTGTGCTTGTGCACCGGGTTGCAAATCCAGTTCATCCTTGGATCATTTCGGACTGCATTGTGTGCAGGGTCTACTAGGATCACTTCGTAGTACTTGTAAGTCGAATCCTATGTCAAATCAGAAACCAAACCACCATTAAGCAAGAGATGCTATCATCAAACATTAACAGCGAAATCATATAATATTCGAAGGCATCAATCAGATACTCAACTATAATGACTAGAAAGGAGCGTAGTGCGTACCTCATTTAGCCAGTAAGAGTTAACGACCCTAAGGCCACCCAATTTGCGACCAGCACGTTCCTCGGAAACAGACCTCTTACTGCGCTGGAATTTGAGCTGGGTCACACCCTGGTTTGTGGGTTTACCATACACGATACCCTTAGGAACAGGCCTCTTGCGACCACCACGCCTGACACGAACCCGGTATACCACAACCCCCTGACATGCAGATACCAAAGGAATGTCAGCAACTCAGTGTATGATACATTAAACTAAAAGTATTTTGATACAAAGCTCATAAAATGTATCAATCTTAGACAAGAACAGAGTCCACATTAGAAAAAGAGCTGTTCGGTCAGAAGATTGAGTTAATGTTGCTGGTTTCAGGAAGTATTCCATCATTGTGCGTATACATATCTCCTTTAAAAGGAGAATGCCTACACTTCAAGACACCGCTTGACCAGCAAAAGTTCAATAAGCTAGATTCAACGGTAGCTAAAAATATACAACTTGGAGAAAAGAAAAAAAAACGAAGGAAAAGGACCTGCTTAGCCTTGTATCCGAGACGACGGGCTTTGTCAGGACGGGTGGGACGAACAAGACGAACAATGGAAGGTTGCTGGCGATACTCCCAACACCTCACCCTTTGAAGAAACCTCATCACATCCGATTGCTTCTTCCTCCATAACTCCGACACGTACTTGTACGCCCCTGACAATTCAACACATTCTTTCTTCTTTATTTACTTAATAGACACATTCACACTCGTATGCAATCAAATCCAAAGGAACTAGCTAGATACATATAATCAGAGAGATAAGTGAGACGTACCCATTGCGATTACGGCGTCGCAGTCACTTCTTTCTTCCGGCTATGTTTTTCCTTTTAAATAGATTTAGTCCATGGGGAACTAGGGTTTCCTCAGTTTGAGATCCCCTTAACAGGCTTTATTTTTAAAGATGGGCCTTTAGGTAAGGTTTATAATTTATTATGGCCCGTATTTGTTGTTAGTGGACATTAATACAACCATGTAGGCTCGGCTCTATAATTCCCCATGGACTCGTCACTTTAAAATAAAAAAACAGCCTTCGTGTTAACCATGGGCCTTATGTAGGGTTTAAACTTTTAAAGTAGCCCATAATATTTGTTAGTGGGCCTTCGTACAGCTATATGGGCCCAGACTTTTTAGTTACTGTTCGTGGGTATTATTACGGGGCTCTATCAGATATAGGTGGAATGTGGAGATTCAAATTGCAGTCCTTTTCACAAACCCTAGAGTTCGTGCGATATCTATCGGTCATTCCCAAAATCTCTTCAATCTTATCGGAATTTCTTTTAAATCGCCTTTTAGAACTCCAGGATTCGTGTTGGATTCATGATTGCGTTCAAATTTCCTCGAGTCGGAGATAGAAGCGTCGAATACGCTGGTTTCAAGCTTATCATTCCGTTGTTTACGGTCCTCATGCCATGAAGATTCTTTTTGAAGTTTGGAGATATCCTTTGGTCAAGATTGAGCGTTATACTGCGCTGTTGATTTAACACCGCCGTGTCTCGTGCCTGATCTCGCGGAAAGTTCTGAGATTTGATGCTGTCGTGTTGCTCTATAGAGGTTTCGTCTGTCAAATTTTGTGAAGTCGAATTAGAAGAGTAAAGATTCATTTGATATTTCTCTTGTAGTTACTTTCTGTTTTGGAAAACAATTTCTGGCCTCTAATTTTTTACTGAAGGGCCTGAATAGTGTGTGCGAATAGTGGGTTCTTGTGTGGTTTTGTCCAGATCTTCTTCTACATAGTAATACACATGTATTTATTCATATCAGATAAATCAAATGGCAATTTATTACAAGTTTAAGAGTGCAAGGGATTATGATACCATCTCCATCGATGGCCCTTTTATGTCAGTTGGTTTTCTCAAAGAAAAAATTTTCGAAACAAAGCATTTGGGAAGTGGAAAAGACCTTGACATTGTCGTCTCTAATGCCCAAACTAACGAAGGTTTGTCTTCCTCCTTTTTGTGATAATAAACTGTTCACTTTCTAGTTCTTAATCCATGTTAGATATGTGTTATTTGTCATGTATTTTACTAAATGATAATCCGACCTATTCTTGATCAATATATACAGTATCTAGTTATCACTTGCCCTTGCCAAACATCCTATGGTTTGTTGCTCGTTTTCTTTAGCAGCTGTAACCAATTGCAGAAATGTCGTTCTGTGTTTAGCTGCTACAGTAATTTGTTCTTTCTTGTTTGTTGAATCATAGAACTGAAATACTTGCAAGTATAATGATGGCTCTATCAATCAAGTTTTAAAGTATTCTCTGAGCTTAATATGATCACTTTTGAGATTAAGAGTGTTTTTTTAGTTTTTTCGTTCTTGTGATACATTAGAAAAGAGTTCAGTGGAATTTGATAGCTTATGTCCTAGGAAGTTCGTTGTTCTGCTGATACATTTGCATTCTGGCTTTTATATTTTTTCGTTCCTGCAATTTCAGAGTATCTGGATGAAGCAATGTTAATCCCAAAGAACACTTCTGTCCTTATTCGCCGGGTCCCTGGCCGCCCTCGCATCAGAAATTTCACCACACAAGAGTATATTTTATGATGTCTAATTTCTCAGATGTGTATTTCAATTTTGTGGCTTGTTTTTATTCGGCTCTTAGAATGATTAAAAACATTATGATATGGGTGTTTCTTTATTATTATTCTGAAGTTACACTGGGTCCTAATGTGGAATGATATAAACATCTGTATTTCGCAGTCTGAGGATTGAAGAAGTAGAAAACGTCCAAGCGGTTATGAGCGATGTTATTGTTGCTGCTCCATCTTCACTGAATTATGTAAGTGACTACGGCATATTTTAACGTTTCTGTTGGCATTAAATTTTTATACTGCAACAAAATTGTTTATGGACACCTTGATATACCTTTTAGGCTGAAGATGAGTGGGATGAGTTTGGGACTGATTTATACTCTATTCCTGATGCTCCAAGTCTGCATTCTAGTAACCCTTGTCCTCATCCTGCACCTGTGGATGAGAAAGTAGATGAAGAAAGTAAAATTAAGGCGTTAATTGACACTCCAGCATTAGATTGGCAGCGGTAACTACTAAATAGTTTTCACAATTGATGGGGATGAGGAAGTTGTACCAAACCGTGAGATACCTTTTGGCAATCCTATTTTTTTCGTATTTTACAGACAAAGTGCAGATGGTTTTGGTCCTGGGAGAGGTTATGGAAGGGGTGCAGCTGGAAGGATGGGAGGACGTGGTTTTGGTAATTTTATGTTCCCTATATTATTGGCTTACATGTGCTTAATTGACCAAAACCTTGACTACTGTCAAGGTTCAAACTTTCTTTGAACTGTAAGATACTGAGACTGTTTTACTTCTGAGTAGGAACAGAAAGGAAAGATCCACCCCCAGGCTATGTTTGCCATCGTTGCAATGTTCCTGGTATGTCAGATTAAATTTGTATTTCTTGTAATTGTAGCATATGGTTCTTATTCTAGTATGTAGTGAATTTGGTTAGTTAGAAAAAAGGTGTGTTCTGAACATTGTTTTTTTTTGATTCAGGACATTTCATTCAACACTGCCCCACTAATGGCGACCCTGATTATGATGTTAAGAGAGTTAAACCTCCTACTGGTATCCCCAAGTCAATGCTAATGGCTACCCCAGATGGTTCTTATTCCTTGCCAAGTGGTGCGATTGCAGTTCTGAAACCAAATGAGTATGTGTAATTAACGTGAAGATTTCTTATCTGTTTTTTCCACATAGACAAGTAATGATGTTTATCCATGTTGTGTCAATTCTAAAAATTCAGGGATGCGTTTGAGAAGGAAATGGAGGGATTGCCATCAGCAACACGCTCTGTTGGGGAACTTCCTCCTGAACTAAAATGCTCTTTATGCAAACAAGTGATGAGAGATGCTGCTCTGACTAGTAAATGCTGTTTCCAGAGCTTCTGTGACAAGTGTAAGTTTTCGTGCCAAATTGCTGCTCCGGGAAAGCTTTCTTTTCTTTGATAATTGTTTGTCAGTTACACATATAGTCCATCTACATCAATTATTTGCAATTTAGGTATCAGAGATCACATCATTGCGAAATCAATGTGTGTTTGTGGCGCAACTGATGTACTCGCTGATGATCTTCTACCAAACAAGACCCTTAGGGATACTATTAACCGTATCTTGGAGTCCGGTAATGGTAGTACTGAGAACGTTGGCAGCATGTGTCTGCCGCAAGGTCTGTGTCATTCTTTCATTCTGTTCTTTTATCTTGGTTTGCTCAACCAACATTGGTAGACTATTGCTTATAATCTAGATATGGAGTCTGCACGCTGTCCAGTTCCCAAGGTTCTATCTCCTACTACATCTGCTGCATCTGGAGGTGAAAAGAAACCAGTTTCGAGCAACAAAAATGAGGCTTCAATTCCAAAGCCATCAATAGAAATAGCAGAGATCACAAGTGCACCTCGGGAGTCAGCAGTAATAATAAAAGTGGAAAAGCCAATTGATTCATCTGATAACAGTCGAGGATCCTTGACTGTCAAGGAAGCGGTGGTCTCTCAGGTGAATACGCAAACCCTTATAGAAGAAACACCGCAGCATGTTGCTTCCGGAGAGCAAGGTAATAGCTCGCTATTTTACTAGCAGGAGATGGTTTTCTATCTATGATACGAAAGGAAATGAATCAGCTTTTCCTGAAAGGAAATTTAGAGTGCGAAGTACCCATAGTTATTTTTCTACTTTGCTAATTTACCACGGACTCATTTTAATCCTTGAGGAAATTTATAGATGTGAAAGATTTAGTTGTTTTATGTAACATCTGCTTGGCAATTAATATCTTTCACTAAAGTAAAACATACTTTTCCTCTTCTCCAGGAAAGAAAAAGAAAAAGAAATCTCGGATGCCTGGGACTGGTAAGCTTTCCTTCTTTCTCGTAAACTGAGGGCCAACCTCGTTCATTTTGTTGCAGTGTATATATTTGCCTTTGTGATTCTTTGCAGACATGCAATGGAACCCCCTGCCCAATCTAGCAGGCCCTGACTATATGATGCCCATGGGTCCAGGTCCCTGTAATCCATACTTCAATGGCGTTCAGTCTGGCTTCAATGGCTTTCATCATGGGTTCAATGGGTTAACAGGCCCTTTTCCAGGCGTGATGCCCCCATTTATTGGCTATGGACTAGGCCCCATGGACATGGTGCTTGGTGGCGGTGTGATGCATCCAGATTCTTTTGTTGCGCAGGGCTTTGGGTTTCCCGATACACAACAACCTCATAGGTAATCACAAGCCTTCTACTAGGCGTTCATAAATTGTTTGAAAGTGTTATGTCAATATCATTTATGGTCGTATCTTTTCTTGTTTAAGAGCAGGGACGTTGCCGGGCAAGGAAATGGTATGAGTTTTCAACGTCCTATAATGAGCAGAGAGGAATTTGAAGCGAGGAAAGCTGAGATGATAAGAAAGCGTGAAAAAGAGAGACAGAAAGAAGGGTAAAACAGAATGCTGTCGTATGTATATTCGGCATTCTATTGCTGCAGCGTGTACACCAGAATGCTAATGTTGTCTGTTTTTTTGTGGTTCAGAGGGAATGCCATCAGGAACGCTGAGAACAACATAATGAATTCATCCTCGCCATTGAAGCCGAAATCTGTATGTATTATTTGTTGTCGGATCTCACTCTCACTCCCTCTTTTATACATTCATTCCCCTTCTGTGTCTGTGTTTATGAGAGCCGGGCAAGTTTGGCTTGCAAGTTGTCCTGTGAATGTGAATAATATGGCTTAGAAGACCTTTTTTTTTATTTATAAACAAAGCATTATATGATTCTGTCGCCTCACCCTCATTGCTTCTGTATTGCCAGAGTCAGAGACAGAGTCAGAGACAAGCATCTCCGCCACCGATTTTGGATCACGAGCGTCGTAGCCGTTCGGAGAGATCCAGCAGGAAATCCGATCGAGATCGTCAGCATCAACGTGAAAGGTCCCTTCATAAAGACCTCGACCATCGTGGTGGCGAGCGGCTGGATGATGATAGGAGCCGAGAACGCCACCATCACCACCGTAGGAGATCCGAACATCCATCGGCAGAGCATGCTGCTGCAATCAAATCAGAGGTCGATAATAATTACAAATCCGGCGTCTTCGCTCGTATAAGCTTCTCAGGGGAAGAATCTTCTAGTAAACATCGAAAGACGGAGAGCGCCGCCGCCGTTTCATCGGTTCGTTATCAAAGTCGGAAGAAAATTGAGGCAGCAGGAAACGAGTCGAGCGATGAAGAGAGACATTTCAAGAGGAAGGCATCAAGGTCTGAGCAATCTCCGTCGCTGGGTGTTGGCCATGTCCGCCACTCGAAGAAACGATCAAGGGCTTAATTCTATCTCTCCCTTTGTAAAGAAAAACGAAAACTCCTACGGATCATTTAATTTTCTTCTCTATATATATATTTTCATTACTTTTGGTTAAAAAAAAATAAGTAGATAAATTCTAAAGGTGTGTGGAAAAAAAAAAATCTAAAGGTGAGAATGACTTGTTACATATAATTAAAATGGGCCGTAATCTATAACTTAGGCCGCAATTAAAAAAGAAACGCGAAATAGAACAATTGGGCCATTATTACTATAGGCCAGGCCATAAGGTTTGAGGAAAAAACCCGCAAGGCCCAATTATTAAGTCCACTTTAATTTTTGCCGCAAAATAAACGACCACTCGCAGCTATGGCGAGTTATCGCAACGCGCCCAAAATCCGTAGGTTAACCTTTAGGAAATTGCCTTTTTTTGAAAATTTTAAAAATAAGGCGCGTCTGCTAATTTTAGTCAATAATTTATACATATAATTCCGTCCTTGTCGTTAATATTTTATTCTTTTACATTATTTGATTAATGTTGGGCCCAATTATTAAGCCCATTCTTAATTTTTGCAGCAAAATAAATGCCCACTCGCAGCAATCGCGAGTTATCGCAACGCGCGCAAAATCCGTAGGGGTTAACCTTTGGAAAATTGCCTATTTTTGGAAATTTTAAAAATTAAGCGCGTCTGCTAATTTTAAGGCATCATTAATATTTTTCTTCTTTCACATCTATCGATACCATCTCCATTGTTCTCTCGAGTGGAGGATAACGTCGATGGTCGATTCCCTCGCGAGGTTGGTTGGAGATCGCCGTCTCTGAAATTTAGATAGCTGACCGCAGAGTTTACTGTTATGGCGCTTGATTTTCTTTTGCTTTCAATCGGATCTATAGTCGCATATTTTGGTGAATGTAAATGACTAGGATCATCAGAACTTTTCTATCGCGTCTTGTCTTTCCATTGCATTCTGCGATCAAGTTACTTCCTCGATTGGTTGAAGAAATCGGAGAGCTGAAGCTATGTTCGTTGAATTGAGTGACGACAGGGTTTGCTGCAGAAAAATAATGGTATTGTTATAAACGTTGTACGAAAATCAAAAAGAGATAGAAGAAAATGAGTATTCTGATGGTTTTGTAGTGGATTTAAATTACTCTGAGAAGACGACAATTGTTCTGAAGATAAAAATTCGAGAAGAAAGAATCGTAATCACCCTCAACTCTTGGTTTAACATAAAAGTCATGAGTTTAGCAATGGTAAATTGAACTAGGCATGTTTCTTGCGTTACTTGTTTGTTTCTTTAGAATCTCTTACCATTTCTTCAAACTGCTTGTGTGTTCCTCTTAGCTGCTACACTAAATTTGCTGTGAAGTTCCCTGATACTACCTTGCCTTCAAATTGAACTGGCTGAGAAACTATGAAGATGGTACCATCAATCGAGTATTGGAAACTGTATTACCTAATCTGAATACGATAACTGTTGAGATTAAGACTTCTTCTAATTGTTGGTGTTCTAGGATGGTTTGAAATTCGATGTGTCTCTGTACCAATTGTGTCTCTGTACATTGCTCTATATAGCTACAAATCAGGAATAAAACAAAATAGCAAAACTGTAGAACAATCTGGATAATGATTAGAGCAACATCCAAAAGTAATAAACCGGGACATAACCAGAGAATAAACAAAACCAAATAAATAGAAAACCAAGCAAATATAACCAATACTCTGCCGACAAGTTTTGAAACTAGGCATTACATATCTTGGTTCATGTATTAAGAAGAAAAATGTGAAACAGAAGAGATTAGAATCTCTAACCAGAGCAGTAGATAAGATCTGGAGATTATATTGAGAAACTGACTAATGAATTCAATGTTGTAAAGGCTTTTGGGAATCATAAAAGAACTCAATAGACAACGTTAAGGTGTCTTCGGGTTCATTGAGGTGGATCATAATTATCGTTTAACTAGTGTCACTCATGTCATATTTTGGATATACAAACTTTAACTGTATAAAAATGACATACAAAGTCAGTTTCGAAATATAAATCGATAAATCTGAAGAAAAAAAAAGAGAAAAAGAAAAAATCTTTCAAGAGTTTCGAAAATATAATACCTAAACTATCATCCCATAATTTATGGGGCCATACAAATATAAATAAACTAGAAAAACAAACAAAATAAAACTGCAGTAAAAAACTTAAAAAGATCGGGGAAAAAAACATAAAAAAGATAATTTAAAAGCCCACACATCTGCTATAATTGCCATCTAACTATCGGCTACGTAAGGTGAAATTGAGCTTCAACTATTAAGCCCATAAACCTTAAACGTTAATAGGCCTAGAGAGTAAAGTATGGAGTTACCTTAGATCTCAAGTAAAGCTGAGAGAAGCAGAGGAGGGAGAAAACTTAGGCGGGAGTGAGAGAGAAGTTAATAGAGTGGGACACATATGTTTCACTTCACACATCGGTTAAGATGAAAGAAGATACAATGAGAAGATATGCAAGGAATACGAAGATCCCAATTTGAAGCAATAATCTTGGATTTTCTCTCATGTTTGGGGACGTCACCGATCTGTAAAGCAATATCCCATTTCACCAGTCAGTATTATATTATTATTCAATCATTCTTTCTTTATATACAACAAGACTAGACTCATGGTTATTCCCGTTTCTTAACCTTGCGATCCGCTGTGACAGCCGATGAAATGGTAAACTTTGAATGAAGACGATGCATGGTCCCCTCAGAGTCGTTGTTACTACATTATCTCCCTTTTTTATGGTTCCACGAAAAGGAACATACAATACAAGATTGTGCTGTAATGAGTACGATGGTCTTCTAGAAAAAAGTTTTAGACAAGCATACCAACTTCAACCATAGGTTTTTTGTTCTGCAACCTACCATGTTTGTATTAGATAAGGAAGAAGAAACGTAACGTACCCCAAAAACTGCGCGTCTTACAGGTGCCGCATTGTATTTGATTTGGGCATTGACTGACGGAGTTAGAGAGGCAATGCAAGAAACGTCTATGGTGAGAACTTCTCCCATCTCTAGGTTTTTCTATACAACTATTTAAGCCAACACACGCCCGTTTTGTGATGGGTCAGTTTTCCCAAAATAAGTCTAAGCTCTAAACTGAAAAGTAGCATGTTCAGATGAATCTCGGTTTCCATACCGGAGCCACCTGCGGTTATAAAAGCAAGACCCTGGCCACACAGCCTTTGTATCAAAAAACTCTACAGCAACAATTCTGTTAGCTTGAGCCAGACATATATAAATCTCTTAAATGACCACATCTACAAGAACTAAATATAGAAAACATATAACTTAAGAATTTTGAGTGAACTGTCACAGACCAATGCAGAGAGGGTATTGTTTCTCTTACCTCAGCGCCAGCTGCAGCAATGTTTCTTGCTCTCTGGTAAACAGAGTTTCTGACCTTCACATCATGGACGGAACAGAGAAACGCATCTAGCTATACAACAATAATAAAACGACACATCATTGTATGGGGAAGAAGAATATGAGAGCTAAGCATTAATATACTTAGACAAAGACGATAGATATATAATGTATTGACAGTACCTGGCATAAGATGTCACCTCCAAACATTGCCAAATCAACCTTGTGGGAAAAAACGAACGTCACCAAGAACACATAAGAATAGACCAGAATGTTTATAAAGCATTTTACTAGGGAATACAGAAGAAAATCATGGAAAGCTAGAGTCAATAACTGGGAGAATCCTTGCCCTGTATTGCGAAGAACTATACTGCTTACACTTTTGCCTAAAATCCATTGTAGAACTCCAACTTCTTGTTCCGGGGTATAGGTATTCTCCATCTCAATGGACCCAGACATGTAGCACATGGAGCCTACAGCACTTTATCAAATCAGTTATACAAAAAAATCCAACAGGTCTTACAGAGTTGAGTAGAGATTCGCATCGAGAGACTATGATGTCGGATTTAGACAGAGCAAAAAGAGAATAACATTGAATAGTCTGGACTCTGGAACATACCAGGCTTAGCGACGACCTGCTCTTGTGTTTTATCATTATCTATGAACATCCAATCATCAAAAGTTTAAAAAAAAATTTCTATGCGTGGCATAAACACAAACTACAGAATAATGTGACGTACCTGAACAACCTGTGCTTCACCACCTAAAATCTGGAAAGGTGTAATCGTTTCTTCTTGACTCTGCATCACATGACAAGGTTAAAGAGTCACTTCGAAAAGCCAAATCATCCTTAAGAAATCTGGAAGGCGAGAAAGTTTCTCAGCTTATCAACATTCACAAGTACTGTAGTTATAACTAAACATATAAATGAAAACTGAACTATGACGGACTGTGTGTTCATCAGTAATTAACTACTTTTCACAAGAAGACAAGGCAATCTCTAACTTCATCATAGAAGGATCCTAAAACAGTGGCATTTCGGAACTAGAATAGCTGAACATCAGCTTTCTCGACAGAGAGCCGCAGACAAAAAGAGTCGATAGAAACACCAATCTTACAGAAGAGAAGAAAACCTGATATACATAGGGCTGAAATGGAGTAGAGAAAAATGGAGCAGCCATGGCGGTGAAAACCGCAGAAGATCGGAAAGCAAAACCTCCAACTCAGTGATACCGACGAATCCAAAATTCCACAGAATCTCCGCACCAATTGAATACAAAAACGTCCACGTTGACCACATCGCCGATCCAGTTATGCAATAGAAAAGTAGAAACCTCCGAAATCTCCCAAATCCAGTCGAAATGGTCGAAGAGTTGTTACTGGCAGCAACCAACGAAGGGAGAGAATAAAATTCGCTAATATCGGCAATACAGTGAAAGCTACACGTGAAACATGATTACGTGGAAAGACCTCATCGGTAAGAAAAAATAATCATATCCACGTAATCATTTAAAACCGGTTCAATGCGATGACAATAGGTGTCGAACAAATCGCTTCCTGGGTAGGTACAAATCTTCTTTCTCGAGACTACAAGGATTCCGATGACATAAGAGTAACAAAACCTCAACCTTCTGTCTGGAGTACCCAAATTGAAACAGCAGATTCAGCTCACTCGAACCATATAATATTAGAATTTTCATCAGCTGCAACACCCAAGCACCATCCCATGCTTCTATGTCTTAGTAGATGACTCCTAGCCGGAAACAAAAATCATAGGAACGTAGTCTGAGTTCCACTTCTGCAAGCATTAAATTTCCTCATCATCTCCACATTATCAGCAATCGTAGAACCTGCAGTACCAAAGAAACCCAATGGGGTACAGCTGCAAACACCTTCCTCTATGTAAAGTTGTACATTGGATACTCTACGAGGAGAACAATGGTTCTGCATCTTCTTGATACTATCCAAACTTCTGACAGTGACCAGTAGAACCAAGCTCCAGTTGTGTTTGCACTACGAGTTTGCCGTCCTCCCTCACGAAATGGAGCTTAAAATTTGTAGAGTTTCTAGACAAATCCCCCAAATAAGTTCCTGTCCAGTTACTTTCAGGAAGGTCTGTCATTACGAAGATATGAATTGGAGGCGGATTCTAAAGGCTCAAAGATTGGAGATTCTGGATTAAACCCTTGAACGTGCTCTCCCTGTGATTCTTGAATTGACCATCAAGCAACCTAAGTTGCGCACAGAGAAACGGTGCCTTGATGATTTCTGAGGCGAACTTCCTTCCTGCACTCATTATTTCCGAGACAAAAGGAACGGAATCTACCTTCTCATAAATGATTTCATCTCTGGAGCTCTTGAAGATTTATGGATATCGATATATACAGTTTCGAGGCTTTGTATGGAGCCGTGAAGAGACTCCCGAATGCAAGAATGTTTGCTGAATCAGCTTCGGTACTATGTCCAAGAGTCTTATACACATCTCGGCGATGTCTCTCATAGGGTGTTTTCATTTTCTTCTTGAGTTTTTCATCAGGGTGGAATGAATCTAGTTTACCATTAGAAGCTCCGTTTTTATACGTCCAAACCGTGGTTCTACAATCTTCATCCACAGCATACAAACATTGATCTATATTACCACGAACTCCGGATAATAGATAGCCACACTGTTTCAAGGATTCGTAAGCCCGAGATTGTCCGGCTAATTCACCCAAACATAGAGTCTTCAAGTCAACACCACAAAGTAGAGAAACAAAGTACCTGAAATCAATAACTCGAACAACCGAAGAGGATACAAGCGACGATATGTCGACAATATCAGCCACCGAAACATACCTGTAAACACCAAAGTTGTTAGTCACTGTGATATACTACTAAGGCAAAAACTAAAGAAGAGCTTTACATATGAATTGCATTTACAAAGCTAAAACAACGACGAAGGAACCTGACCTACCAGTCCTAAGAAGCTCAATTGAATGATTCCAAACCGAGGCCCGTAACTCCTTCGGGCTTAAAACCCTAAATTTTGGGCAACTACCTAGAGCAACAGCGTGATGATCCAGGATGGGAGGAATAACTAGGGTCCGGTTAAGTATTCCGGCCAGTAGAACCGCATTCTTAAATTCCGATAACTGATTGTTGAATCCACTGTGAGGACCAGAGAAATTTCTGCCCTAACAGAGTTCGGATTAGTATCTCGGATCTGCACTGAGGGAATTGGAGGTATCCAGAAAAGGCAGAGACAGAGAAGAGAGCCTTTGGTATCTCGGAGTAAGTGAGAAAGAAGAAGACGAATATTATGAAGACGACAAAGACAGTAACGGAGCAAGCGACAATGCGAGATTTGTCGATTTGCTTCTTCCTGGTCGGCCATGGCCGCGGGATCGTTCTCTCTGGATTGAAAATGTTCTTCATTGTTCACCTTTTTGTGCACTTATCGAATCGATCGTTATGAGAGGCCACCGATTACCTTGTCTGACGACGGTATTAATACGGTGCGTTTTCTGTATGTAGGCCTAATGGGCTCAGATTTGGCCCACAATGACTTGGCTACGCGCCTATGCCTAAGAATTAGAAGATCCTTAGATAGCGTGAATCACATTGTTCATGTTCGAACCATCACTAGCCCACGTTACTATTTGGGCTCAGTAAATCAATCCAAATAAGCCAACGTTAATTTTTAACTAAATGGGCCTGTTATTAGTGGGCCTTAGAATGATGTTATTTGTTCTAAGCACTTGCTTGATCTCTAAGAAACCTAATTATGCCCCTAATGCACGCAGCAGGTACGAAAGAAAAGTGTAGTAATAAAAGAGGCTTGTGGAAAGCAAATGAGAAAGCCCATGTACACTAATATGTGTTCTCGGTCTGGCTTAAGTTATAAAAATTTACACAAGTAATCCATAATTAACGTAATAAGTGAAAATGACCCCAACAATTTATAAACACCTAAGGATGGTAGAGGATGAAAATAAAGAATGTTACGCCACCTCCAATGGGGGTTTTTAACTGAAGTTTTACAATAAAAATAAATAAAAAATATAAAAATAATATGAGAGGTTATAAAACCTCTTAGATCAGAACCCGTTTTCTATCTTCTCTCTTTGCTTCTCTCTGTCTCTCTCTATCATTTGCTTTTTTATTCTAATATTTGTTATTTTTAACATTTAAATTAAAAATAAAAACCCCATTTTTTGGGTTTTAGCGATGGAGATGGCCTTAGGGCTCTGCGATATTTTGCAGACACACGAAAACAGACAATAATAAAACGACAAGACAATTAGCGTTTTGGAATTAAACAAGTAAGTTAAAAAAAATTGTTAACGGGCCTAAAACAAGCCCAATAAGCTCAGCCTTTTATAGAACTCGAGCTTATCTATATTATTAATTATGATTTGACTATACAGTAAAGTTATGTCATTTTACTGTGATCATCATTTTCTTTCTGACACAAAAGCATAAAAATACGAACGTTAAAGATTATGTTACCGTTATTAACTTATTACGTTCATGTTATAAAATTTCTAAGTCAGAAAAGATTTCAGCTAAATTGTTTTCTCTCTCTTTTTTTTTCTTCAAAGAATCTCTTTATCTCTCTACTCTCTTTCTATCTCATGTTTGCTTCAACTTCCTCCTAGCTCGTTAACTTCTGTTGTTCTCGGCTTCTCGCACTCAAAGCTAAGAGTTAAGTAACTGATTCACTTAAATCCATGTGATGTTTAGTTTATTAGGGTTTATAGGGTTAACTTTTTAGAGTTTTTGAAGGAATTAAAGTTTAATAGTTTCCGGTTTAGGGTTAATTTTGTTGAGTTTTTGAAGGAATTAAAGTTGAATTGAATGTTTTCCGGTTTAAGTGTTTTGGGTTGACCAATTAATTATTTGGTTTGGTTCTAATATGTTGGTCTGAAACTGAGTTTTTTCTTATGTTGTTGTTTTATTGAGTTTAGTATTATAAATGGTTTAAAGTTCATGCATGAGTGATGAAATCGTTGGTTGAGTTATATGCATGTTAATTTTGTCTTATTTGTTTGTTTTTCTTTTTGCTAAAAATACATGTTAATTTTTTTAAATATTAGAAAATGGTTTATATGAATGTTAATTTTGAATAGGATTGTTTATAGTTTTGAGCATGCTTGGCTTACTGCTTCCTCAAAATTCCTCATTTAGTACTTTATGAGTGTATATAATGTCTAGTTCTTAGAATTTATACTATTTTTTTTGTTAAATAGAATTATACTCTTGTTGTTTAATGTTTTACTTTTATGTGTTGAGCCAGGTCGTTGAATATGTTGTTGAAACATATATATCAATATATGCCTTGGTGAGAGGAGAAAAACTCTTTAGCAGTCTTGGTGGAGGTACGCGTTTAAGGTTTTATCTTCTAAATTTTGGAACTAGTTTTGTTGAATTCATATGTTATCTTCGTAATTAGCTAGATTAGTTTTATAACTCAAACACAGTATCTGAACTCTTAAGGTTGCTGAACTATATATGGTGTTCATAACTAGGGAATTAATAAACGTTCACAAGATATTTGGGTTTAGAAAAAGGAAACGCAAAATCTATTAGGATTTGTTTATGTTGTTTATAACAAGAGAAATATATCTCATTTAAATAATTTTTTTATGCTGTTCTAAGTTATAAGTAGAGAAATGTGTATGCTTAATAGGTTTGAATCTGGTTAGTTATTGTTGATAGTTAAAACTTAAAAATAGAAGTAAAATGATATGTTATGGGAAGAGATTACAACTATATGTAGTGATGAAAATAATTGAAACACTGCAAAAAAAGTTTCACTCGTTAAAGAGTTTTATTTTGTAATCTTTTGAATAATAAATGAGTTCATATGTTGTGGTTAAAACAAGCGCAGGTGATGAAGAAATTGAAGTTGAATGAACTATGAAATGCAAGGTCAATATGGTTGAAGCTTCAAGCATCATCAAACCAAATACATAATATATATATGATATATACATATATGTACCTAAACACTTAGATCTCTAGACTCTATGTACAAAAACGCACATGTTTTTGTACATAGGTAGGCATATGCATACATCCACGTTACACATACTTGTACATAGGTAAGCATATGCATACATCCGCATGACACATACGTATGCATACATACGCATAACACATACGTAAGCATATCTATCCGCATATACATACACATATACATATACCCTAACACCTCACACCAATCCCTAAATCTAAAACCCTAAAACATCACATCACCATACCCTAAACCCTAAAACGACACATCACCATACCCTAAACCCTAAACCATCACATCATCATACCCTAAACCCTAAAACGGTATATAACCATAAACCTAAACCCTAAAAAAATCACATCATCATACCATAAACCCTCATACGTCACTTCACCAAAACCTTAAACCGTAAAACGTCATATCACCATAACTTAAACTCTAAAACATCACATCATCATACCCTAAACCCTAAAACATCACATCACCATACCCTAAACACTAATACATCACCAAACATCAAACATTGAACCCTAAAACATCACATCACTATACCCTAAACCCTAAAACATCACATTATCTTACCCTAAACCCTAAAATGTCACATCTAACTACCTTAAACCTTAAACCCTAGAATGTCACATCTCACTACCTTAAACCTTAAACCCTAAAATGTCACATCACCATACCCTAAACGCTAAAACAACACAACATCAAACCCTATACCCTAAAACATCACTTCACACAAACCCTACCCCTTAAAATGTCACATCACCATACCCTAAACCCTAAAACATCACATCACCATACCCTAAACCCTAAAACGTCACTTCACCCAAACCCTAAACCTTAAAATGTCACATCACAATACCCTAAACCCTAAACCATCACATCACTTAAACCCTAAAATGTCACATCACAATACCCTAAAACATCATACCATCATACCCTAAACCTTAAAACGTCACCTCACCCAAACCCTAAACCCTAAAATGTCACATCATTATACCCTAAACCCTAAAACGTAAAATCACCATATCCTAAACCCTAAAATGTCACATCACCATACCCTAAAACATCACATCACCATACCCTAAACCCTAAAACGTCACTTCACCCAAACCCTAAATCTTAAACTGTCACATTACCATACCCTAAACCCTAAAACATCACATCACCATATCCTAAGCCCTAAAACACATCACCATACCCTAAACCTCTAAAACATCACATCATCATACCCTAAACTCTAAAACATCACATTATCATAACTTTAAACTTTAAAACGTTACATCACCATACTTGAAACCCTAAAATGTCACATCATCTTACCCTAAACCCTAAAATGTCACATCATTATACCCTAAACCCTACAACGTAAAATCACCATATCCTAAATCTTAAAATGTCACATCACCATACCCTAAAACATCACATCACCATACCCTAAACTCTAAAACGTCAGTTCACCCAAACCCTAAATCTTAAACTGTCACATCACCATACCCTAAACCCTAAAACATCACATCATTGTATCCTAAGCCTTAAAACACATCACCATACCCTAAACCTTTAAAACATCACATCATCATGCCCTAAACCCTAAAACATCACATTACCATAACTTTAAACTTTAAAACGTAACATCACCATACTTGAAACCCTAAAATGTCACATCATCATACCCTAAACTCTTAAACGTCACATCACCAAACCCTAAACACTAAACCCTAAAACTTCACATCACCATACCCTAAACCCTAAAACGTTGCATCACTATACTCAAACTCAAAAACATCACATCACTATATCCTAGACTCTAAATTGTCACATCACCATACCCTAAACCCTAAAACATCACATCATGATACCCTAAACCTTAAAACGTCACTTCACCCAAACCCCAAACCCTAAAATGTCACATCCCTATACCCTAAACCCTGAAACATCACATCACCATACCTTAAACCCAAAAAAATCACATCACCATACCCTAAACCTTAAAACACATCACCATACCCTAAACCCTAAAACATCACATCATCATACCCTAAGCCCTAAAACATCACATCACCATAACTTTGAACTTTAAAACGTTACATCACCATACTTGAAACCTTAAAACGTCACATCACCATACTCTAAACACTAAACCCTAAAACTTCACATCACCGTACCCTAAATCCTAAAACGTTGCATCACCATATTCAAACCCTAAAACATCACATCACTATACCCTAAACTTTAAATCGTCACATCACCATACCCTAAATGGTAAACCCTAGAACGTCACATTACCACTTTTTTAAAACTATTTTAGCTTTACAATATATTTCTAAAATATAGATTTAAATTAAATACAATAAATTTTGTTGTTAATATAATTAGACTACTTTAGAAAACAATTGTACAAATATATATATATATATATATTTATATATATATAGGATATTAACTGCACATCTTAAAAAAAATTAAAATCATAATAAAAATGATAATTTAAAGATTTTGAAAATAGTTTAATATTATTCCAAAATTTATTTTTTTTATTAATTAAATATAATATTTACATAATTTGGCCAATTACAATCTATTAAAATAATAAAAATAAAAAATATTATTATAATAAATTTAGCCAATTAAAAAGTGAGTGACATGTGTCCACAAAAAAACTTTCAAGAAATTTTTTTAGTCTCTCATTGAGAGACTAGAACATGAGAGTTTCAAGTTTTTGAATTAAAAAAATATTTTATTAATATTTAATTCATTTTTTGGGTGAAAGATTTGAGGAGAGCCTTTTGGTGCAGATGGTCCTAGTGAGAAAATAATGAAGAGAAATATGGAGTGATAAGTTGAAGGCTTAAGGAATACTAAAAAGAAAATGATGGAATATGATATAGATATAGCCATAGAGAGAAGAGAAAGAAGAGAAGAGAAGAGAAGAGAAGAGGTGTAATTTAGTGAAGAAAGAGTAATACAACGAAGGGAGAGGAGTTGTTCAAAGAAGAAGAGGAGGATGAAAGTTGAAAGGGAAAATATAAATATGATGTAAACATAATTACTAATTAGCATAACAATTAACACGCATGCATTCTTCTCCCTTAATCTCTTTTACCTCTTTCTCTTCTCGATCGTCTCTCTACTCTCTCCACTCTACTTTCCTCTGCTTCTTCTAGGGTTTTTCATCTTCTTTCTGCCTCTCCACCCTATTGCTGTAAGCATCGGCGCATATATACGCTTCTTCTGTCTCCCCCGATGTCTCTTCCACCCACCAATTCCAAGTCTGTCCATGGTTTCTCTTCTCTCACCCGTGGGACTCAAGTCTCTCTTCCTCAACCCAAATTAGATGTCAAATCCGAAACGACTGCTTCCCCTTCTGCCCAGACGCTGCCTCTTGTTAATCGGGCGGTGGCTTCACGCTCGACTCGTCAGCCAAGGCTCTCCTTCTCCTCTTTTGCTCCCTCATCCGATAAGCCTGTTCAAGAGTCCCAGAAGGGGGCTAGAAATGAACACCCCAAGGAGAATCAGCAGCAGGTGAAAGAAGAAGTTCCCGTCTCCGGAACTGAGGTCAACGGGAAGGAGGGTGAAGAAGAAGAAGAGGAAGAGGAGGAGGAGGTGAAGAGGACTTGGAATCTGCGACCAAGGAAGGCTTATGGCGGTTCTAAGAGGAGCAGGGGGTTATTTGCCTCCGAGACCTGCGCCGGGGGAGCTACGGAAATGAAGCATCATAAATCAGGCGGAGGAATTGAGCCGAAATCAAACAGGCAGAGAGGAATCCCCGCGGAATCCCCCGGATTAGGCGGCGTAGAAGGAAGTACTAACGAGAATCACAGGCTTTGGATTGCTCTTTCTAGAGATGAAATCGAAGAAGATATGTTCAGTATGAGCGGGAGCCGGCCGTCTCGTCGGCCACGAAAGCGAGCTAAAGCCTTGCAAAAGTATCTCGATGTAAGTTCCTAGGTGTTCGACGAATTGCCTGAGAGAAATGGGTCTGCTTAATACACCTCAAACAATAGAAGAAGAGTGTGTGTTTGAGTCTCTGATTCCCTTGGCAATTGAATTTCTGTCATTGTAGGTCATTTTCCCTGGACTGTGTCTTGTGGGAATGAATGCTGATTGCTTCAAAGTACCCAATACTCCGGTTAAGGTGCGTTAGCTACAATCAATCCACCCTACATCCTCGATTCAGCTTGGATCATCTTACCCTTTTGCTTAATTGATTAGCATATTATTGGAACTTGTAGCAGTTATTACTATATATGTTTCTTGCCAAATCACATGACAGGTAGATCGGCAAAGTTAGTTATAGAAACCTGTAACCTACACTGTATTGATTTGCAGCGATGATGAGTATATATAACCTAGTTGTAGGCGAAAGAGTTTGTTGGTGAAGAAAAAAAAGGTGTAGTTATCTCCCTTGTTGAATTGTTGCAGCATTTGTCATGTATATGTTAATGTTAGTGGTGTAGTGGCTAATGTTAAGAAGATTGGTTGATATTGTGAGCTTTGGCTTAGTAGTTGAGACCTTGTTTGTGGTTTGTTTCAGGGTAGATAGGTATGGTGATGACATGCTCCAGGTTCAAGACAGAACAGTAAAAGCAGATAGGAAGAAGAAACATCAGAGAGACATTGTCTCACTTTGAGTTTATATCAAACTTGGTAGGAACAGAATTATAAGTAAATATAGGTTACTTCATATATATATATGTAGAGAGAGAGAGATTAGGTTTGAAGATATTGAGAATGAAATGATAGGAAAATCAGATGGGGAGTGATGATGTTTTACAGTTTTAATCTAAACTTTGAATAGTGTTTTGTTGGAATTTAGTTTTAATATATAAAAAGCTCATACAAATAGTATTTTGATGAGAGATTATATGTATATTCAATACACAAAATCAAGGCAAAAATTGTTTAGCTATTTCAAAATGTATGCCTTCCGTAGACTGTGATCCAAAGAAGATGGATAGGTGTAAATAAAATTGCTCATTATTGTCCATTATCATGTCATAAATGATGAATCTTAAGATTTAAAAGCTTAGGGAGGGCTTAAGAAACCCAAATTAATAAACACAAATAAGCATAATGGGCTCATATTCAATATTTTAAGCCCAGAATGCCATAAACCCACTCTCCATCACTCCTCATTATTGTTATTAATTATTGAGGGTTTAAGTTATAACTCTTAATTTATTATCATTTCACTCTTACCATTGCCATTGATTATGCCTTTCTTCAGCTAAGCTAGCTTAATTTTTCTGAATGTATTGCACTTTTATTTTATACACGATATATTTGAAGCTTATATCACATTATTAAAAGTTGTATTTATATTTTAAAAAAATTACGTGATTAATTAACCCCAATTTAAATAAAAAAAGACCGAAACTGACTATCAACACGGTCTTTTAAAATTATTAGAGATTGATTAATTAATTTTGGTTGATTATGTGGATATGTAACCAACAAATATTTAAGATAATTAATAATGTAATGATAACACTTATTGATAATAATTATTAGGTTAATATATGCTATTATATATATGCTTTATTCCATATATATATATATGATTGTACTTTTGATGTTATTACTTCAACCTCCAACCATACAATCACAATTGTCACACATGATTGATTCTTCCTCAACTGGAAATTATATTTCTACACAAAATCCCCTAATTACCCTTAATTATAACCTACCAAATGATATCAGATATTAATTCATGATTTGTTGGTTATATTAAATATCCTATAGATTCATAATCATTATATTATATATATATATATATATGTGTGTGTGTGTGTGTATATATATGTGGATGCACGTGTGTAGCATTAGGAATTGGAAGAAAACAATATTGGAGAGAAAATAATAAAAAAGATTGTTTGGGGTTAAGCGAAGAAATCACATGAAGAGCAGCTCATATGTTCACATGCCTCATCATCCGACACGTGCTCTGCACAATGCTCATCTACCATCAACCATCATCAAATTCAAACCGACCAAACGTAACCACACTATTATATTTCATTTATTCCATTTACCTTCTAACTCCCCCATTATTTAACATTATTAATCCAGCAATTAATCGTTGCTAATAAGTTAAATTGTGAAATCCATGTATATTGATTTGAGCTAACTACATTCTATATCCTACATAGAATATATATATAGATAGGTTGTGCACGTAACCAATCATAGTTGTGATGGACCATGGAGCAATCAATGAAACACTAGTGTTATACTATATTATATCATATCATATGATGGCAATTGGCATGTATGCTAATGCACGCATAAGTAACGTGGGGCTGTTATGTTTGTGAAGGAAGGATGTGTGTTGACCGTTGACCGAAGAAGTGCACGTGTGGAAGGGGAAGAGAACACGTGTAATGCGCTGTGAAATGGTGTGATTGGCATAGGAATGTGTGCGCCACATCGGTTCCACATGGGAGCCTATATGTATTATGTATTATATATATGTATTATGTAATATGCCACCACCCAACTTGCTATTTGCTCCTTCCTTCATTTTCAACACCTTCTTCTATTTAATCAATACACATAAATTCCCTCTAAATTAATCCATCATCATCATTATATATAATTTCAATTATTCTATGTTTATGTAACTAACAATCTTCGCAATTATGACCTAAGCAATATATCAATTACCAAATATATGCATATATATATAACAAGAATCAAAAATTTATTGTATATGAAGCATCAAATTCCAACATATATATATATATATATGTATATATAATCATTTTCATGTCATATGTTTATTTAAAAACATAAAACACAAATTTATAACATTGGAATCAGTATAATTACATGCACGAGACAATACATCTTAAGAATACAATTCCTAAGGGAAATCATGACGTAAAATAGTGTGTATATAGATAGGTCAAATTCCAATGAGCACATGAATCTAAAGCTAATTAATTATTTGTAGAGAATAATAGCTAATAAAGAAATTAAATATAGGAAAATAATTACTTGATAATTGTTAGCTCTGCCTCTCCCATAAAGCAAAACATATACATACGTGATACGTCTCAAATGATTAACAAGATTAATTACAAGAGAAGTATACGATCTTGTGATTTTTGAAACCTTTTTTTGCTTTATATGGAAACTTGTAACATTTATTGTATACAAAAAGTAAAACCCTAAGAGATTGATTTAGTTAATAAAAGAAGGTTTATTATAATCCTATATCGTGAACTTGAAGGATTGAATTAAAGAATAGAATAGTTATAATGTTTTGGTCGTATATATTAATGTAGGCATTTAAATGTTGTTGTTGTTGTATATATTTATTTAAGCAATTAAAAAAAGGAAAGCGAAGGTGAAAAGGAAGAAAGAAGAGAAGAGTGGAAGGGGAGATGATGTGAAGGAGAGTGGGGCCCAACAGTTAACATTATGATTTATGAATGAAGAATGATGTTTTCACTTTTTACTCACCAACCCCGCTCATTAAGTTTCAATTATTCTAAGATAATCATAGAGAGGAGAGGAGAGGAGAGGAGAGGAGGCGCGTGGCTTCAAGAGAGAACTTGTCGGCGCGTGAGGAAACAAAAGGAAACGCACGGCCGGGTTTCTGTGTTTGTGGGTCCCTCCCTCCGTCCTCTCTTTCTAACATCCACGTCCAGCGTGGATTTTCCACCTGCCCCCTCTCGCTTTTTAATATAAATAATTTATTTTGAAAATTTGAAGAATATTCTATATATATTTTCGTAATAATATGGGAGATGGATATGATTGGATCTGAAGTCTGAAGCGTGGATTGGTGGCCCCCACAGGATAACAAGTAGAAAGTGAAAACCATTTTGATTGCCTCTCTTTCCATTTATTTCTCTCCAATTAATTATTATGTCATCAAATCATTTACCACCTTTTTTCTTTAGTTTTTTTTTGTTTTTGTTTTCAACCATCCATGATCCATGGATAATAAATTGTTCGAATTTAGGACACTTGTAGATATTTACGGTTGTATATCATAATCTCAACTAACACACATATATATATATTCTCAAAAAAAAAATGTAAGCTATACATCACACACACATATATATGTATATATATAATACTATAGTAGATAATCAAGTAATTTGAGCCAATATTAATTCATCTTTGGATACCAAATATACGTATAGAAAATAAATTTGAACTTTAAGGACAGAGAAAAGTTTAAAAAATAACTTTAAAATAATGAATTTACAACTATATTTTGAAATAGTTTAAAAAGAAAAAAATAAAGAAGAGAGAAGAGAAAGAGGGAACAAGTTGGGGGTAAAATAATAGAGGTTTCAAAAATAAATTAAAGAGAAGTTTGATGTATATATAATATTAGTATAAGTGGCACTCAATTCCTATATTAATGCCCTCTCTTCATCACATTCACACCCATTTCAATCTCTCATATATATCCATCTTTCGTTCTCTATTGGAGCCCTAACTAGCTAGAAAACTAGAGAAGAAGCTTCTTTAAATTTACAGTACTCGTACCTTTGACAAAAAGTTTTAAGCTTTTGAGATCTTAAGTAGTAACTAGGTGAAATTGAAGGCCTAGAGAGAAGATGATGATGATAATGGGAAAAGAGGATGTGGGTTTGAGTCTGAGCTTGGGATTTTCCCAAAATCATCAGCATCCTCTTCACCTCAATGTAAAACCCTCTTCTTCACTAGTCTCCAATCTCCACATGTATCCATGGAACCACCACACCTTCATCTCCTCCTCAGGTTTGCTAGTTTTCTTCAAGTTTCAACCATAGAAACAAATAGATGATGAAAAGATCTTAACTTTAAATTTCAATTGCTTGTATACGACAGATGAAGAAAAGCAGGAATATGTTAGGAAAATGGAGGTGAAGAGGGTACGAAGGAGTAGTGTGGAATGCGAGGATGATGAGAGAGGAGTTTGGTCTCCAAAGAGCACGATCTCGAGTAGTATGAGTGGGAAGAGGAGTGAGAGAGAAGGAGATGAGACAGAGACACTTGAGCGATCTTGTTCAGGTGGAGGTGGAACTAATTGGGAGGAAGAGGAGGGCAGTGATAATAAGTGTAGGAAGAAGCTCAGGCTTTCTAAACATCAATCTGCTCTTCTCGAACACACTTTTAAAGACCATAATACTCTTAACCCCGTAAGTCATATATATATAATTCTCTCATTGCCTTTGCCTTTGCCTTTGCCTTATATATATAGGGTGTTTTAATTTATGTACATACGGTGAAAACATAATTAACAAGGACTTGTATTGTAAAATGTGCAGAAACAGAAGTTGGGTTTGGCTAAGAAACTGAGCTTAACTTCAAGACAAGTAGAAGTGTGGTTCCAAAACAGAAGAGCAAGGTACCATTACCAACACACACTAATACACTATACATAAGAGACTTGAGAGCAATGTTTAGTAGGTTGTTATACTTACACAAATTAATTAAGCTTATTATATATGTACTTGTTTTTTTTGGGTTTTTTACAGGACGAAACTGAAGCAAACAGAGGTAGATTGTGAGTATTTAAAGAGATGCGTAGAGAAGCTGAGAGAAGAAAATCGAAGGCTTCAAAAAGAGGCAGCGGAGCTTCGGACATTAATAAAGCTATCTCCCCAATTATTCTTGAACGCCAATCGAATGATGAGTCCGACTCCGGCGACTACGCTTTTAATGTGTTCTTCATGCCATTGCCAACGTCACTCTCTTCCTTCATCACTCAAAACAACAAATTCCATGCTCTACAATCACAATCACATTCACAAGCAACACTCTCTCTCCCTTTGAATCCGTGCCTACAAATGGGAAATGGACCCATCTTGGAGTTTTAACTTTTTTGCTTTTATGGCTAATTTCGCCATTTTAATTATTGTAATTCAAGATTTGTTTGTGTGGGTCATTCTACTTTTTAGATTATTATTGACTCTCCTCTCTTCTATTCAACTAATTTAATATTCTAATCTTTTTAATTTGCCTCTTTTTTTTTTAAGTCTTTACCCTAAACCCGACCAAATCATGAATAACGTTGACAATATCTCAAGTTCGGCGACCAAAAAACATCTAAAATTAAAATTTGAAAAGTTGAAATTGGAGATTATATTAAAAATTGTGAAGGCCTGTAGGAACAGTACAAATCTTCTCAGGCTTGGATTGGATTGGTAATTCTTATTGGGCCTCCACGAGCTTAAAATGCATCCTCTTCATTCATCTTTATTCTAAATTAACATTACATCTATATAATAACACGAAGAAAGAATTCTTGTTACCCTGTAAGGAGCCATGGCAACAATGAGAGCGAAAGAGTGTCTTTTGAAAAGTTATCTTTATTATACTAATTCCGTATCAAAAAGATTGATGTTTTGGGTTTGTTTATTTGTGTCAAAAAGATTGATTTTTTACAATTTTTTTTTATTTAATTTAATTAAAATAAATCATAATTTTAGCAAACTCTCAATAGTGTAGCAACAATAATAATTGTTTTTAGATTTACGATGCTACTATATTATTTAAAAATAATAAAAAAAACAAATAATTATACATAATTAATGTTTCTTAATATGTGTGAAAAAATATAGAACATCAATCTTTTTTATATGGAGGGAGTATGAAATAATATAGAATTTTATATTCCAAGGAAAGCAAGAAACAGTAACCATATACGGACAAAATTCATTAACTATTTAGTGGTTGCTGGCTACATTTTTCATTTTACCAAACTGGAAATTTATAACTCAAATCCAAGTTCATTACGTGAATTGTACAATTAATTTTATTTTGAGTTTGCGTTTAAAAAATCATCATAGTTTATTTCATATTCTTTCTTGAAATAATAATGGGATTAAAAATGACAAAACAATTGAATTTTAAGAATTATAAATGTATTCATTTTTCACTTAGAGTTTTTTGGGGTTGCAGTTGAATTGACACTGATGAGATGATAATGGTTGGGTTTTCAAATAAGGCACAACATATTTTACAATATCTTCATAAGCTATCTTTATGTGTTCTCCTGGGACGCTTACAAACTTTACTTTTCCAGCAACATCCATTGTTTTCAGACCAATCCAATCTTCAATGTACAGTTTTGTCTGCACAAACAAACAACATTTTAGAACACAAGAGAATCAAGTTAATCTAAATTGGAGTAAGATTAGTCATATATACACTCTCTCACCTCTTGAGGAGCCAAAACAGGGGAAAATGTATCATCTGGATAATATCCGAACCAAGAAGTCTCTTTAGGGATCAACATTGAATCATTCTGAAACTGTTTTACAACAAATTCCAACATATAATAAGCTTTATAAGTATATGATAAAATTTGAGGAGATACGAGACAAGAAAACAAAGTACCATGACAAGAACCAATTTGTGTAAACTGGTGAAACGATCTTTGTAATCTGGGTTTCTCTGGTCAGGTTTCTCATTGTTAAGTAATGGTAAATACTGAGAATGTTTCAAATACTTTGGTATATCCTGAAAAGACCAAACCAACTCTTAATAAAAAAAGCCTAAATAGATTTGGGATAAAAAATAAAATGATCTGATAAAGGTTAAGTAACTAACACCAGGGATTTTGATATAACCACTAGGTGCAAGATGATCCTGCAAAGTCATTAATCAACTAAAGAATCATGATTAAGCCCTTTTAAATCTTGGTATAAAAAGAGATAAAAAATAATATAGTTACTTGAACAAAGTCATTATAGACTTCTAACTTCAAAAGAGCTTCTGCTATTTGGCAAATAGGACCAGACTTGAACACAAAACAGCAACATAAGTCTTTAGTTGTTAATGTTAGTGTATGAATATAGGTTGTTTAAGAGAAATAAAAGGGTTACTTACAGCACATTTGGGGACAACAGCGATGCCAGCATGAGGACCACCTAAAGAAATGTAATTGATGACAGGAGGAGCATCTTCACATAGCTCAATTAGGCCTCTAGCTACTAAGTTTCCTTGAGATTGTCCTACAATGTTATAACCTCCACGTAATTCTTGTATCGTTTTCACTTGCTCACAAGCTACACTTACTTGACGCAGTAATGGCATAAACCATGAGTCTTTTTCTCCGTTTCCTATTTCTCTGCAATATCCAAAACATGACACCTTTTTATTCTGGTAAATTGTACAAGACAGAGTTAATTAAAGAGTGATGGGGTGATAATGATCTATATTTACAAGCAAAAACCAGGAGAGCCAGAGAGATTGCTAAGGAGCTGTGTGAAGTCACTAACTCCACCATTAGAGCATTGATCTCCGATTCCTGTTCCAGTTTCAGTTTCATACCCATTAATTAATGTCTAATTAGATCCAGATGAATTGAAAGGAAGAAAACAAGAAGGAAGATTGATGATTACCGTGAAACAAAATGAATGGAAGAGAGATAGAAACCGGAAACAAAGAGAAGAAGAAGACAACCACCGCGAAAAGGAGATCGGAGCGCCGTAAAACCTTCTTCTCCATCAATGATATCGAAATTGATCTCCCGCAATGAACTTTCTCTTCTCTCTAGATATACAATATCCCATACACTGTAACTGATTTTCACCTAAATTGGGATTACTTTAAAAAAGAAAACAAATATTATAAAATCCAAACACGCTGAATTGGGTCATCACTTTCGCATTATGTACACTCAATGATCTTCACGACAGATATACTTTCTATTCATTTTCACAATATGAAATCTATAAAGTAGATATTTTTGTAAAGAAAATCTTAGTTTTTTTTTAAAAACAGTAGACAGCAATCAATGTTTGTAATACGTGGATAAAATCTGAAGTGTTGTACAGCAAAAGGGGATGATTTAATAGAATCTGAAACTTTGGTGTTTTTTGTTTTTACATTCCTAATTGAAAGAAGAAAAACAAAAAAAGAATACTAAAGCGAATGAATATACGATAGAATTAGGGGCATTGCATTGAGGAGACAAACCAGATATTACTCACTCCCTTCACTTCCCATGGCGATTTGCGACTACTTTACTTAGGTGATAGTTTGATAATCAATCACGTGGCTTGTAGGTTCTCCTCTCGAGCAAGTCTCACTGGTTTGTTTTGTACATACATAATGTCACTGTTTGGTGCAGTGAGAAGATGATGTTCTGCTCCTTCTCCGTCTGTTTCGTCTGTCGAAGATGCCACTGAGATTGATTCCTCCTCATCTGCGTTTTTCAACCAAACACTACTATTGTGTTAAAAACTCCATCATGCCCTCAAATTGCAACTTACTTCTTCTTACGATCAAACCAAATCAATAAACCGTTCTGCAAGAAAAAAGTTGGACTTTACCAGAGGATTCAAGGCGTTGCGGAAGAGCACTGACAGCTGTTATCTGAATGCTTTCTGGGAGAAGACAATTACAGAACGAACCTGAAGCTCAAAACCATGATATATGTGACACAACTTGTTAGTATTAAAGTCATATGTTATGTCATCTTCAGCAAAATGGAACCTTGAGGAGAAATAAGCTGAATATGGCATGGGAAAAATGTATAACTAACCTAGTCGAGCCAGCCGATTAATCCATCCGGGGATAGGCTTTCCTGTCAGATGCACGCATACTTCTTCAGTGAAATGGTTACAGTTCTTGGCAATCAAATGGTAAGTATCACCGTGGTAATTTCTTGAAAGCTTTTCCACGTATGACCGGAATTCTGAACGAGACATACTGGTAGTCCCCAACAAAATCGATCGCCTAAAAATGAACCCTGGACAGCTCCTAGGTTCTACCTCGTATACTCCACTGATTGGATACTCGTGAGCTCCATAACAATATTCCAGACCATGAGCTACATTTATTTCAAACATCTGTGTTAAAGAGAGTAATAACAGCTGCTCCAGCTTGGGTATAGAATGTATAACTAGCAGGTAAGGTCGATTTAAAGAGAATATGGGAAGGTTTCCGCTATATATTCCTCAGGATTCTCCACTTTTCTTTGTCCCACACCTCAATTAGATCTATATTCATACACATTCCTCTTTCAGAAAGAAAAAAAAACTACAGTGAACAGCTTAATCTTGACACCAAAATCATTGGAAGCACAGATTGCTTATATTGGACAGCTATTTTTTGTTCTTCTTCTTGAAAAGCATACTAAGTAGACACTGTTCTATGAGTTTGTAGGATGCACAGACAAGCAAAGAAAACCGGAGAGAAGGTTAAAGAACAAAGAAGAATATAGATACCAAGAAAACTGGACATACCCTCTATTCCTGAATGGAAAATGCCGAGCCCAATCCAATAGAAATAATCGTTGACAGGAGTTAGATCATACACATTGAGATACACCGGGGTAAGCCTGGTCTCTCCACTATTTTCTTCCCTTTCTTCACTTGAAGAGCCTGAACTCAAAGTAGGCTTCCACATTGTACAAGAAACACAACACAATATCGCAATTTAACGTCACAATCCACTTATACCTTTCCTCCTAAAGCTCTGCAACAACAACAATATAGCAATTAAAAATTCTAGGAGCGAGGTAAGAAAAATTGGAAATCAAGCACACGACACATAAACAATCCAAAGGGAACATCATTGATGGCAAATGAGAGAAGAAGACGAAAAATGGGATTCATTCGGAATGATAAACCTTTAAATTAAGTCCATGGTTAATAAATTGATAAAGCAAGAAACCCTAAAATCAAGTACTGACCGCCTTCGTTCCAACATTTATGTTTGTAAAATAGGCAAGAG
Source organism: Aethionema arabicum (assembly GCA_000411095.1). Taxonomy (NCBI): domain Eukaryota; kingdom Viridiplantae; phylum Streptophyta; class Magnoliopsida; order Brassicales; family Brassicaceae; genus Aethionema; species Aethionema arabicum. The sequence continues at coordinate 65,030 of KE153012.1, forward strand.
ATGCATACTTAAACCTACAGATGAACTCTATTGATAAGAGGAAGTAACAAGAGAGAAATCGAAGTCAGATCTCTACCGAAATCTAATGCAGATCGCGCTAACTCCAAATCGGGTAAGCCATGACCAAAATCAAAATTGGAAGGGCGTGTGTTCCTCTGACATTCTACAGAAATCGAGCGCGAGGCAGAGACGAGGTAAAGGAGAAGATGAGAGAGCTTACAAGAGAGTCGTATAATTTTGGAGATAGAGAGAGAGAGAAAGAGCGCGAGCGAAGGATTTGGGGGAAAGTCTGCAAAAAATGATCTTTATGATCAAGAAAAGTAATACACGAGCTTATGTTCTCTTCTTTTCAAGACTTTTTTTTTCCTATAAATCTTTACAATGTCTAATTTTTTTTTTTGTCAAAATGCATCTATATTTTAATGGAAGAATAAGTGTGAATTCAAATTTTTTGTGCGCAACAAAAAGAAGAAAAAAATCTTCAATATAAAAATGATGAAAATTTCAATAAAGATAATCATGTAGATGGCAGTATAAATGGAATGGAAATCTTTTGTTGACAAGGCTGTAGGCTTAGTTGGGCCATGTTAGAAAAATCATATGAGGCTCAAGCCTTTCACATTTGTTGAGTTAATTACGCATTAAGGTAACTAAATAAAATAAGATTACACAAATGCTAAACAATTGAGTTGAAAAAACAAATGCTAAACAAATAATTTCAGAATATAGAATTAGCCTTGTCTGGTATTAAATTGGCATAATTACACACAATTAAATAAGTAAGAATACATAATCAAATCAAATAAATAAATGAATGAATTTTCCCCAATTGTGGTAGACAGTAGAGAAACAAAAGAAGAGGAGATATATTGAGCAGGGTCTGTCATAATTCCACGTGGGCGTATAAAATGTGTTAAACAACGGTCAATTGTGGATAACCAAACGGTGGGTGTGGAGATAACGGCGACAAAAGCGGCATGTTAAGAAGCTCCGTCAAGTCCCACTCATCTATCGCTGACGGAACTTTAACGTCGTGACCTTCTCCCGTTTTCGACACTTTCTCAGCCACCGCCTCCGCCTCCGCGACTTCTCCCTCTCTTTTCCGTTTCTTATCGCCATCTTCAGCGCGTGGATTCCACCTCTCTACCTCAAGCGGGAAGTTAAGAATCGCCTTTGACCCTCTAAGTCTGAACGCTGCTTGGTCGTAAGCCCTAGCCGCTTCGATCGCTGTGTCAAAAGTCCCTAGCCACACTCTAGTCCCGCGCTTGTTCGGATCTCGGATCTCCGCCGCGAATTTTCCCCAAGGTCTCTGTCTCACTCCTCTGTAATGCCTCTTCTCTTCTGTGACCACCGGACCTCTTTGGCTTGGTCCGGCAAGTTGCGGCGTTGGTTTCCCGGTGGCAAATTGAATCCACCCGGTTCGGTTAGGTGTCGCAATCTTCAACGGCGGTTTCCGACTAGATTGCAGAGCTAAATCAGAAACGTCCTCAGGATTCGAATGAAATGTGAAGGAATCGTTCGTTTCAGGGAGGAATTCTGTTTTCACCTCTGTGTCAAATTGAGTTAATGATTTATTTGCGGAATCAGAAACGTCCGATTCGAATTTAAACGAGTTCGCTATAAAATCCATGAAGCTGGAGGTTTCAAGATCATTACATTCAGGTTTAGTTTCAAAATTAGAGAAATCAAAACCGCTTTGATCAAATGGCGGGAAATCATGATTAGATGATCCAAAAAAGGAAAACTCTGAGCTGGATTCCGACGCTGCTGATCCAATCATCCATCGATTCTCGGTAACATTAGAAAGCGGAGAAAACTCGTCGAGAAGATGCTTCTTGATGAGGAAAAGAGCTGATGTTTCATTCGGAGTTGCCATCAATGACAATGACGTAGGGTTTTGATTTCAGCAAAATGAAGAATGAATTGAGAGTAAAGAAGAGAGTGGAACATGTCATTTATAAAGGAGTTTGCAGAGACTTCAAGGAACCATCCTCACCAGACTTTCAAAAAAAGTTTCAAATTTTTGAAAATTATCAGATGCAAGTGGGTGCACCGATACTTCCGTGTTTTAACACTTTACATCGTTGGATCAGATTACAAAGCCTGCATCCAGTCAACGGTGTGATCGAATGGTTCGTCCATGGCAGCTGAGGTATCAAGTAAAGAAGTAATTGAAAAACAATCACTTGTCCCCTATATGACTGATCATATATTCATATGTGAGTCCATTTGATGTAAAATACTATTGTTTTTGCACTTTCGCCGTATTAGGAAAGAATCTATCGATTAATCATTCTAATTCAAGATAGATATTCAAACTATCATTAACTATTGTAACGTGCTAATTAGTATTTGATTAAATTAATTACTACTAGCTGTCGACATTTAGTCATATGCATGCATTCCCATTTTCCAACTTTAATATCAAAAGGTGAATTCAATGTTTGGCTAATCTCAAATCTTTAACAACGGCAAAAAAAACATGTTCATTGAAGTAGACAACATTTTAAGCTATAGTTTCATATTTTATTGTTAATTATACACCAAATAGTAGTATAATAGTTATCAATATCCGTATTTATATTTAATTATACGTATATTATTAGTTTATGCGACAACTATATAGACAAGTGTTAATTGTTCAATATGTCATCATAGCTAATAGATAATTTGTTGTATTTCATAGAGCTCTTTAGATTCTTTGTAAACACAAATTATTAATTTAAAACAAGTCGACGGCATTGTTAATGGGAAATTGATAATAATATAAACTAATAATGAGAACATAAAGTTTTACACGTACGTATAATTAATATAATAATTATTCGTGTTTGAATTATTCTTCTCAAACCTCAAGTTCTATTCAACAACAACTCTTCAATATTCCGATCTTATATAATTAAATATTCGAGTCATGTTATACTAGGAGATAAATAAATATATATTACTCAAGTTGAACATTAATTTTTATACATTTGTAGAATTTCAAAAATTCTCCTATGGTAAAACGTTTATATTCAAGGTATTATTTATCAAAGGTTCGTGTATCTAGTCTCTTTCAAACTTATTACAATTAAACACGTGCATTATTACATTTAGTTGTATTTTATCTATATATAAAATTCAAACACACAACGATATATTAGTAAATTGTCAAAAATGTGATTAGACCTTATTACAAAATATTATGATAGCTTAAAATGAAAGAAAAAACAACTTATTTTGCCTCAGTAATTTAAAATTGTGACTTAAGATATCCTTACATTTAGTATCTAAACATGATTAAAAGAGGAAAACTAGCCAATTTTGTAGAAGAAATGAGAAAAGAAAGGTAAAGATTGCAGTGAAAACGCACGTGTTGAGGTTGTTTGCACGTATGGGTTTAATTGTAGAAAAATTGAAAGTTCAACGGTCAAAGTCTTACACGACCGGATTGGGTCAATTTGTCAAATCTGATGTGTCATGTTTACATGGAAATATAATCGATTTAAATTATTTTTTAAGTAAATAAAAGGAGTTTCATGATTTCATATATTTGTTAGAAGAATAAGTTCAGATCTCCAATTCGAAAAATTATTTTAAAGTTTGATGTGATGTTAAACCAATAGAATCAATGCAATCAATTGAATATTAAAGAGAAGATAATTTATAAATTAGCAATAAAGGCTGTGCTTTTAACGATATTGGAGAACAAAATTGAAGTAAATTTGGTCACAAATGAACTTTCTCTGAAAAAAAAACATGAAACGACAAGTTGAGAGAGAGCAATGAGAATATTGGTTTCATAGATCATGTGACGTTTTATCTTGTGTCCTTGAATGTTTTTTGTCACATGTTTTAAATCACGAAACTTCATAGTAACTACAAAAACCCTTTTATTTCACATTTTTCTATTGCCCACTAACTATATATCTCATTTTACTTTTCCAGGTTCATGAACCTTTCCTATCCATCCACTATATATATCACTTTCTTCCCACCAACACAACAAAATATTGAACAGAGAACAAAAATAAATATTTTCAAGAAAACGATTCTTGAACTAAAAACTAAATTATTTCTCATTTATTTAATATTAATTAAATTCTTTGATGTACGGAGGGATGGAGGAGATCGTTGCGACGGAATCAGATTATGCTTTCTTGGATTCAATACGGCGACACTTGCTTGAAGACTCGGAGGTCCGACTCAGTACTGAGTCAACGTCGAGTTCGATGAATAATAATAGCTTTAGCAATATGTATCCTTGTTTTACAGAGAGGTGGGGAGAGTTGCCGTTGAAAGAGAATGATTCAGAGGATATGTTAGTTTACGGAATCCTACGAGATGCTTTCCATACCGGATCATGGGAACCGGAGCAAAACCAGAGTTTTTCGGCGGTCAAAATCGAGAATTTTACGACGGTTGCTACAAATCCAGCGAAGAGGAATAATCCTGTTTCGAAGGGGAAGCAGCATTACAGAGGAGTGAGACAGAGGCCGTGGGGGAAATTCGCGGCGGAGATAAGAGATCCGGCGAAGAATGGAGCTAGGGTTTGGTTAGGGACGTTTGAGACGGCGGAGGATGCGGCGTTGGCTTATGATCGTGCAGCTTTTAGGATGCGTGGTTCCCGCGCTTTGTTGAATTTTCCGTTGAGAGTTAATTCAGGAGAACCCGAACCGGTTCGTATCTTGTCTAAGAGAGCCTCTTCTTCAACTTCATCTTCATCCCTTAAGCGACGGAGAACGGCGGCTTTGGTCAACGTCTCCGGTCAAGGGTTGCAGGTCAAGTGTGAAGTCGAGTGAAAAAGAAAGAGAAAAAACATATATGTGAAAAGAAAATTGTTAATACAATTTAGCTTTAGATCATTGCCATTATTCTCAAAATCATTGTCAATATTCGTGGATTAAATTAATCAAAACACATATACATTTCCTGAATTGTTTTTAACTCTTCCAAAACTTTGAGTTATACACAAATATGATAACTTATGGAGTTATGGAGCAATTTATCTTAGATGCACAGAACGACAAAACCATGGAACGAAGTGAAACATTGGTTTTTTTTATCTAAATTAGCATATTGACAATAATAAGTGATAATATTTAGTGATGCATAACAAACGTCACTAATGTTTTTATTTGTTAAAAAATTGTCAATTAACACATAGTTGAAAGTGAAACCACCAAAATGGTAGCTTAGTTTCATTGATTAAAGTGTAATTATATTATAATTAAATGAAGTATATATATAGTATTAAAGAGGGCAATATCCGGCAGGACCACCAACAATAGTATAATACGCAATGATGTTGATATCCATTAAACGGTAGAGGATAATATATGGCAATGAAAAAATAGTATGATTTAAAATTGGCACGAAGTAATAAAAAAACATAATATCTTTTTTTCTACCAAAATTAAATTCTCCTCGAATTTAGTCGATTAAAAAACTAATGTTCAAATATTTGAAAAAAGAAACTATTTGATGATTTTAAAGTATGGCCAAAAAAAAAAACCGAAGAAAATGCAAACTTGTTGCTAAATTAGAATAAAAAAAAGTGTCACATAAGGATATTTATTTCCAAAAGCCGAAAAATTAGTATAGTGAACACCTCATAATTCAGCAATTGCCTTGATCCAACACGACTCTATTAGAAACACACAAGATCCGACCAAAGTGAGTAACTCAGACTCAGGTATTGGTGCCATTCTTAGAGATTGCCATTACATTAAAGTTGAGTGATTCTGGATTCTTCTCTATCATCTTCTTTATCACTTTTGTCGCATCCTAAACAAAAAAACCAATTCCTTTTTTAACCATTTGTATATTTGCAGGGATCTTTGGTAAATAGTAAAGGGTTAATATAAGAGTTACCTTCAAGAGGGTAGCTGGAGAGGATGCACCATGTGAAATCGGTCCTGCTTTTCTCCCATCAAGTTCATACAGCTCACCTGTATTCAACATTTTTAAGACTCACAATTCAGCTATGAAATTGAAGGTGTTGATGTGAGGATACGTTACCATCTACACATGAGAAACATATGAAATGCGTGTCCACGTTGTCTGAAGCCTGAAGATCGGGTAAACTAAACCAATTCAGCATCTAAAATGTTGAAACATCTTACAAACATATATAACCGGGAGGTGAGAAGTTACCGGTGTATCACCAGCTGAGGCAGCAACAGAATGAGCATCTTCCATTTGTCTATCGTTTTCAAGAAACCTTGCACGCTATTTGCATTGTCATGGAAAACATCAATAAACAGTCAGTCATGAATCAAAAGTGAAAGTTAAGATAAGTGAAGCAACCTCCATAGGATTCATGTTGGCAGTGGATTTGTAGAATTTATCCAAGAAAGATCCTTCACCTAAAAACATGGTGAAAAGTGATATCAACAAGAAATTCATATCATATTCTTAGATCAAGAAGAAACACAGACAAGTTTGAACAACTCACAAAGCTTGATTTCAGAGGTTACATTCCCAACAGCATGAAGAAGCCCAATGGTTCCACAAGCATTACCCACAGTTTGTTTCAAGAAATAAACTTTATCACTATGCACCTAACATAACATCAGGTGAGACAACAACACAATGAGACTCAAATACAATCACAAAAGATGCCTTTTACATGAGAACCGAATCAGATTATATGAGCTCACCTTGTCCTTGATTTCCTTGTCCTGTTCGATCCTCTCTTCCTCACTCTATAATACACAATCATAGGTTCCAATCAATAAAAGCAGATATAATTCAGAATCATTAATGGGTTTCAATTTATAACTACAAAAATAAACCTTTTTGGTGATAGGGTAAAGGAACAAGACAGCAAGAATAGGTTTAGGAACCATCTCTAGAAGTTCATCATCTAAGCCAAACACATCATTGCACTCAACTTCATCTGGGGTAAGACCAAGTCCCCAAAGAAACTGCAAAAACCCAATACGCAACAGAATTATGTCAAAGATCACTGAATCTTCCCTAATTCGAATACGTTTTAGCGGCGCAGAATAATCAGGTGGTTATTTTCCAAACTTTGACCAATACCTGATTCATGATATCTGGGTTAGCTTCAAGTGGAAGCCATCTCTTAGCTGAAGAACTCTCGTCTATTGTCGCCATCTTCGGATCTTCTCCAATTTCTCTTTTCCTTTTCCCTCTCGATCGATTTTCGCACAACAATATTAATCCACAACTAAGAAACTCTTCAGCTCCAAGATACGAATCCCTCAAAATCCGAGAGTGAAGCCCATTAAGCTTTCTTATAGAGCCCATTATATAGATATTGATTATGCCCAATAAGAATCTGATTGATCCATCGTACGGTCAATAGAAGGCGTACAGTCTGTTCTGGTGTAAATGCCCGCAGAGGAATATTACTCAGAAAAAAGCCGAATCTGTTTATATACCCGGCCCAAAAGAATTCGAACTGTCTATTGACCCAAGTGTGACGTGGGGTGATTCATCGTACGGAGAGTAGAAGGCGTACAGTTTATTTATGGTACAAGTGCGTGTAGAGGATAAAAACTCAAAAAAACTTTTTTTTTTTTAAAGATTAGGTTTTTATTACCAGCATCGAAGTCGCATAATCTTTATATCTCTTACCGCATCGGCTAGGGTTCGCCACTTTCTTTCATCTTCGCAGCTTCTCTTTCACTCACTCACTTTGGGCGTCGAAACAACGCTGTCTGAAATTATTTATTTGATTCTGATTTGATTCATGGATTCGTATAAGCAATAAGGTTTTTTCTTGTCGATAAATCCATAAAAGCAGTCTGTTTCAGGACTTGTTGGTCTTTTTCGATTTAATTGGACCGGGAATGGCGACTTTGAACCCCTTTGATCTCTTGGACGATGATGCTGAGGATCCCAGCCAGCTTATTGCTGCTCAGCCATTGAAGGTTGAGAAAGCGGCGCCGGTGCAACCTTCCAAGGCTGCTAAGTTGCCGACTAAGCCGCTTCCTCCTTCTCAAGCTGGTGAGTGTTAGACTTTCTCTCTAGCTTTTCATTGATTGAGTTAGTTAACTCGAACTTGTTGATTGGTGATATGGAAATCTTCCTTTGTAAATTAAGTAATTGGAGGTTTAGTTTTTAAAATCTTTAGATTTTCATGAGGAAGAGAACACCTCATTTTCCCTTGGACGTAATTGAAATAGCTACTAATATCTGCTGTAATTTACTTGTGTTGTCTACAAGGTTCTTATCAAGTAAAGTTTGATTGTGTATGATCAGTGGAGTAATCCAGAGTGCCTTTATTATGATTACCAAAAGTTTGCAATCTGCTTCCTTTATTAGATGTTACATTTACTTTTATTTGTTCAGTGAGGGAAGCTAAGAATGCTCCTGGTGGAGGTCGTGGTGGCAGTGGTGGAGGACGTGGTTTTGGGCGTGGAGGAGGACGTGGTTTCAACCGTGATTCTAGGAGCAATGATGCTCCTGGTAATGAAAATGGATATGGTGGAGGATACAGCAGACCTTCTGAAGAAGGAGCCAGACAGAGACGTGGGCCTGTTGGTGGCTACCGTGGAGGCCGAGGGGGTGGGGGTCGCCGTGGAGGGTTTAGCAATGGTGAATCAGGAGACATGGAACGTCCCCCAAGGAGGTACTTTGAGCGCCACAGTGGGACAGGTCATGGGTAAGCATCTAACTTGTCTTTTGAATCAAACGTCCTTTTTGATATTTATCTGTGTTTGTAATTGTAAATTTGTGTTGACTAGAAATGAGTATAAGCGTGATGGAGCTGGGCGTGGAAACTGGGGAACCAATGAGGATGAAATTTCTCCGTAAGATTTTGGTTCTTTCCTAGCAGGATATGCAGATTTGTGTATGATTAAGTTTGAGAAAATTCTTCTTGTTTGTATATTAGGGGGAATGAGCAATCCACAACGGTGGTGGAGAAGAATGTGAGTTTTGAGAAGCAAGAGGGTGAAGGTGAAGCTACTGATGCCAACAAAGAGACCTCTGCTGATGAACAAGTCGAAAAAGAACCTGAGGACAAGGTATTGTATCATCTGCAGCTTAACACAGCATGTTTTAGTATCTAATCGAAAATGGCTTTTGTAGGAGATGACACTGGAAGAGTATGAGAAGGTTTTGGAGGAGAAGAGGAAGGCTCTGCAAGCAACCAAGATCGAAGAAAGGAAGGTTGACACTAAAGTGTTTGAGTCTATGCAACAACTCTCAAACAAAAAGAGCAACGATGAGATCTTTATCAAACTGGTGCCAATCTAGATTCTTTCCACTTCTTCAATTTTAAGTTTTTTGTCTTGATAATTCGCAGTCTTCTTAGAGTGTCTCCAATGATGTTATTAGGGGTCAGAAAAGGACAAGCGCAGAGATGCTGCTGAGAAAGAAGAGAAGGCTAAGAAGGTATGTGCTTCTTTACTCTATTCCTTTTCCAAAGGCTACATTTCACCATCATCTGCTATGTTTTGTCAAATGCTTTCCTTATAATCATGGTTGTGTTATGTTTTTGTGATTATTGTAGTCGGTAAGCATAAATGAGTTCTTGAAACCTGCGGAAGGAGAGAGCTACAACTCAAGAGGTGGGTACCGTGGAAGAGGAGGACGTGGACGTGGTGGATCAAGGGGAGGAGGAGCCTCAGCAGGAGGAAGCTATGGGGGAAGGTACGGAGGAGCTGCAGCCCCAGCCATCGAGGATACTGCCCAGTTCCCGACATTGGGCAAGTAAGTCTTTGTTTGGGTCCTTGAACTTCAACTGCAACTCTTTTGTCTCTGTAACTCTCACTCGAATTGGATTTTGTTCTGATTCTATTGTTATTGCGCTATACTCTTTCCATGAGAGAGCTGAGGGCTTTTTTCAACGAACCTAAGTTGGGAGATTTTAAGTTAAAAACTACATTTAGGCCTTGTTTAGCACCCTCGTGTATGTTGTTTTTTACAGCAGAATTTAATGAGTTTTGTTCGTCAACTCTCTCAATTTGCATGAAGAACTTTACTAAAGGAGCTTATTGTTCCAAGTACATTACAAAGAATTTGAAGCTTTTGCACAAAAAGTGGGCAAATTAAGAAAAAGAAAACGAAACGAAATACAGAGGATGAAGGAAGAAGGGCAACGATGTTTAGGTGTGTCTTACATGCAAACGAATTATAATATGGTTTTAAGGTCATGAAGCGATGAATTAAGAGGAGCAGCAGCCTGATTGCTGGTTCACTGGTTGTCCTCGAATTTGGACCGTAGGTGGCTTCGATCCTCCTGCAGGTTGGCTCGCCATTCTGCAGATAAAACCCCGGTTGGTTTAACAACTAATGCTTCAAGGCTTGAAGAAAACAATAATGAAAGAGGCTTTTACCTTGTCTTGATAGCAGCAGTCATGGCCATGAAAGCTTCTTCGACATTAGTCGCATTCTTGGCACTTGTTTCCAAGAATGGGATTCCAAGTTCATCTGCAAAAGCCTGTCAGCAGAACACCGTAACCGTTATTTAAACGTGAGTGTTAAAGCAAGCCTCTCCAAGGATATAATGATATACCTGAGCTGTCTCAGTTGATACAACTTTCTGTGAAGTGAGATCACACTTGTTCCCAACCAGCAACTTGTTGACATTCTCACTTGCATAACGATCTATTTCATTTAGCCATTGTTTCACGTTGTTGAAACTCTCTTGATCAGTTACATCATAAGTCACCTGACAATGATAAAAAGAGAGCTCATAACCCCCAAATAATGGATGCCAAATATAAGAAGGGAGAGAGGTAGCGTAATATTGAGCTTACAATTATTCCATGAGCTCCTCGGTAGTAGCTACTAGTGATTGTTCTGAAACGTTCTTGGCCTGCTGTATCCCACTGCATACATAGTACAGCAATGAGGAAAGGGATCCTGTGGGTATAAGAACATTAAGTGCCTGCAATGCCAAAGACTCAAGAGAACTTACGATCTGGAGTTTGATGGTCTTTCCATCTTGTTCGACAGTGCGGATTTTCTGCACCACATCATTATAAAAATTAGAACTATTATGATTCACGCATGCCCAAGTGGTGAGAAACTGGAAAATGCTTACAAAGTCAACACCAATGGTACTGATGTAGCTGTCCAGGTAGGAATCATCCTGCACACCAAATTCAAATGTTCTTTTAACAAGAGCTACAATAGCACTTACAAGACCAACAAGTTCGTGTTTTTCAATATCAAAGACGTGCAAACTGATACATAATTATACACTAGGTGATCACAAAGTGGCATCTGGAGAGTTAGCACCGATTATCTGAAATATCTTAAGAAATCTAGACTCTGATCATCAAGCACCCAGAATAGTTTGTGCTTGATATATAATAAAGTGTAGTACTCTAGTAGTACCATAGATAACATTCAGTTAAAGCTTTGGCGGAGGCAAAAGAGAGAGTTACGCAGTCACTTACCGCAAACCTTAGAAGCAAGCATGATTTTCCCACACCAGAATCACCAATAAGCAACAGCTTGAACAAATAGTCACTGCAATCAGAAAGGAACAAAAATCATATTAATGAAAGATGACAATTTTTTATAGAATTCTCCACCCAGAAACTGTGAAGCTCATATATTTCTGAAGTTTACACTTCAACTGCATACGATCCGTTGATTCCGAAACGCTAAAACGCAATAGCAAACCCCAACATAAGATTTGACTACTGTTTCACGCTCTCGAATTTCAACAACAAGAATCGCATCTCACGGAATCAGGAGAAACAACAGATCTCAATAAAAAATTTCTAGATCTAATCTAGATCCACGAAACGAGACACCTATCTGAGAATAAAAACCCGTTCATACGATGGAAAATTGTACAGATTTCTTTTACAAATCTACCGATCACGCATATTTCAAGACAAATCGAAGAGAAACACAATCACAGAAGGCGTAAAAAACGAAGAGAAAGAGTAGGTTATGTAACGCCCGAGACTGATCGATCTAAAACTATATGGGGAAAAGAAAGATTCTTACTATTCCGGATTCATGGTTGATCTCGTAGCTAGATCGATCTACAGATTGAAAGATGATGAAGAGATTCAGATGATAAACGGAGACTCCGACTGCGATGTTCGTTCGTCGGTGGTAAAAAGAGAGAGAGAGAGACGTAAATGAAGGCTTTCGTCGACGACGTGGTTAAGAAATGAAAAAGCCCCACACGTTGTTTAAATGCGTCTTCGGTTGAATTAATGACGTGGCAACCCCAACCCAGAGAATGCGTGGTTGAGAAAATAATCAATTTTCTTATTAATTAAGACATTAATTCGAATCTTATTTGCTTTTATTTATTTATTATTATTTAAAACAAATGGGCTTTTTTACAATCTATGGGCCAAAGTATAATCTAAATGCCCATTTGTTATTATTAAAGCCCGTTTCTTATCTCTCTCTTCTTCGCTCTCTTTAGACTGTTCGTCTCACACCAGTTCGGTAGATACGGCAATGGAAAACGGGCGGGAAAATTAAGGCAGTGGAAGATACATAACTTATTGAGCGAGTTTCAAACGCATCTTTACAGTGAGAGATATTTGGGAATGGAGGATAGCAGTGGCGGCGGAAATATTAGTAGCAATGGTGTGGTGATGAAGAATCAAGGATTAGGGTTTTCTTCTGGGGGTATGAAAATAGAGAACCCTTTTTCTTTTAAAGCTCTTCAAGTATTTACTGGATTTGGCGTTGGTTGTGGAATTGGAATTGGCAGTGGTGCCCCTTTAAATCTCGGTAAAGTTTCTTTCCTTTTTGCTATGTGAGTGGACTCTGAATAGCGTAATGGATTATGCGAAATTATGGAAACTTGGACATCTTTTTGAAATCAATCAGATGTTCTGACTATGAAAGTTCAAATTTGAGTCAGTTATTAGTCTGTTGCTGCTGCCCACTGATGATAGTGGTCTGCTTGAAATCAAATATCTGCAAGTAATTATGTTATGCCAGACATCGTGATCTATCATGCTCAAATTTTGATAATTCTTTTGTTTTATAGCTGTTTTGTAGCATGCCCCCAAACCATACTATTTTTAGTTGGTGAAGAAGATTATACTCCGTGTTGGAGGCCATGTTTTCATTAGTTTTCTCTGAAATGGCACCAGTTTCAATCTATCGTTCGTGTGTCATAACTTCCCTAATTGGTTTGGCTCATTGCCATTTAAACTGTTTGGTAGCATCGTGAGTAGTAAGTTAACAATCTGTCTTAATTTTGTCTTTACTTGGATATCAGGTGCTGTTCCAATGGTGGGTGAAGTTATGAGTGCAGCTAGAGGAGCAACGAATGCATTTTCAGGGGTCACGCACCATGTGAATAACGCTGTACGGTAGACATACTTGTCTTTTCTCAGTTTCACCTGCTACTCTGCTCTAGTTTCCTTACTCTCGCATCCTAGTTCTTCTGGATCTGATTTTGTGTTTGTAACACAAGCTTTTTACTTGGGCGATATTTAGCTGTGGAAGCTGGGAGCTAGGAACATTAAAGCTGGTGTTGGCTGTGGAGTCGGCTTCGGCCATGGTTTTGGCGTTGGTATGCTCCCTTTATTCATTTGACTAGTGTTTTGAACTACGCCCTCTTACCATCCTTAACTTTATACATCATTGACAGGGATCGCGGTGAAACCTAGTGCCATACGGAAACTTAAAGCTTCTATTCTGGTAAGCATTAGTCTTTCATCAGTTGTTCTAATTAACCAGTTTGTTCCCCAGAACCCATGAGTCTGAATTTGTCCAGGGAACTGCATCCAACTTGATGACAAAACTCGGAAAGACGAATGAAGCCTCAAATGAAACCGAGATGGAAGATCTGTCGTCTCAATCTCTGTCCGTTGACAAGCAACATGGGGACACAAAAGTACATAATGACAAAAGTGGTTCCTCCTCTCTTGGCTCTGAAACGTTTGGTACTCGAACTGAGAATGTGATCAACAGTTTTCTCCAGAACCCGATTCTGAAACAAGAAGACACAGCAGCAGATGAACGACAGGTAACGATTCCAGTAACGAGATTTTTCACTCTGCCTTCTGATCTCATGGCCGTTAAACTTCCTTCCATTTCATGGCATTGATAGGTCACACAAGAATTAGAATCAGAGAACTTCATGCTTCAGATGGTAATGTCTCTCGAATTCAAGGTCTCCTTTTTTATCGCAAGTCATCGGCTTATATCAATGCAATTAATTGTCTAGGTGCTAAGACAACAGAAACTCATTGACGAACTAATGTATGAGAACAAGAAGCTTCGAAGCATAATTGCCGAAGGACTCAAAGCTTCACCCGACAAGCTTAAATCAATTTCCTCTTATGAGTACCAAACTTCATGCAGTGATTGCTTTGAGTGTCGAAGAAAACAAAGAAGAAAGAGGTGAAGGAAAAAAACCAGAGACCAGATAATTGCGCAAGTTAATTCCTTCATTTGTTTGAGAAAAATCTTTCTTTGTCATCATCCGACAAAAGGTAGAATACAACAAAAACTGTAAGTTTCTCTGTGAACTCTTATTTATATAACAAAACAAAACTGTGACAAACAATGGATTCTGTTCGGACTGACCATTTATGCTGCTCTTTTGTGTTTCATGAATCAAGTTACCACTTGGCTCATCTTCTCTCGCTTAACAGTGGCTCGGATTCAGAAACTGCTTAACAATCAAAAGAAAACGATCATTACCAAATGTGCGATTGTGTAAGGAAAAAGAAAACCGAAATTTTGGTTACCTTCATCATTCGGGTATCCAAGTTTCTCTCTGATTTCAGCAATAACCAGACGGGTCAAAAGTAGCCCTGCAATGAAAGCTCCAACGACCAACATATAGAACACAGCTTGCCAACCTATGCTTGAAAGGAACCCGGTGAGAAGGGGACCCAAAGCTGCGCCAACAGAGCCAGTACCATCAATAATTGCAGTGACGGTTGCAAGAGCCCTGGAGTCGCCTTGTAAGGACTTGTGGGTTCCAAGGTCTGCTGAGACTGCGGTAGTGATGAGGGCATATGGGCCATTGACAAATAAGCCAGCAACCATCATGAGTAGAATGTTGACTGTCTGTGACACACCTCCATAAGTGTGGTACAAAAGCATGGCTGGGATCGCAGCATACATGAAGGTAGCTGCTGTTGTAGCTCTTGCTTTGAATTTATCAGAGATGTAACCAGCTAGAATCCCTCCGGCAATACCTCCAACATCAAATAGAGTGGAGAGATTTCCTGCTGTTTTCACAGACATGTACTCCCCTCCAATGGCTGCAATAAGAGTAAGAGCATTGCATTAACGCATATCAATAATCTCACCTGTTTTCGCATATTTCGTAACTATTTCAAAAGAACTTACTTGTCTGGCTCAGGTAATAGGGCAACCAGTACAAGAAAGTGTACGCAACCAGCTTAGAGAAGAAGAGACACAGAGCAAAGGGTATGACTCCTGGAATGAGACAAGCTTGAAATAGACCAACACTTCTTTTATTCGTCGAGCCAGATGCTGACCCTGAACCTGACCCTGAACCTTCTCCTTCTTCGTCACCAAGACCACCACTAGTAGCCTCTAAAACTTCTTCTTCTTCGTCTTCTACATGTCGTTTAGCCTTAATGAACTTACCAGAATTAGAATTTATATCAGGAAAACCAACATCCTCAGGATACGCAGCCAAGAACAAGTAAACAACAACTCCTCCTAAAGACATGACAAAACCAGGTGCTATAAACGACCATCCCCAACCATAATCAAGAACAGCAGCAGCAATCAAAGAACCACAAATGTTCCCAACTGATGTATGAGCATTCCATATTCCCATTATAAGCCCTCTCTTCCTTTTCCCAAACCAATTCCCGACCACAGCCACCACCGATGGCCACCCTGTCGCCTGAAACAACCCGGCGGCCATTTGCATCACAAGAAAGAACCAAAAGGCATGAATGTTCCAGAAATAACCCATCCCAAAAAGTCCAACAAAGAAGCCACTCCCAATCATTCCCCAAGTCAGAAACAACCTTAGATCCAAAGTATCACCCAAATGTCCAGCAGCATACATCCCTAAAGAATAACAAGCCAAAAACGCCACATCGATCTCCCCTAACCTCGACGTACCATGTTTCCCGTTAAACGGTTCCCATCCCTTAGATTTATGAATCAGCAAACCTTGATGATCCACATCGATCTCTTCCTTCACGAACACTTTACCTAATGGCCAAGGATAGTGCTTCGTTCCATCAAATGGTTTGGTGCTCGACTCTGGGTGTAAAACGCTTTTCACTATGCTGCTTGGCTTTCGAGAGGCATGGTAACAAGCATACGCGATGAAAGTAATCAATAAGATTACGTACCGAAATGTCTTCGGACTCCAATTTCTGCCCCTTATACTCCGAAGAAGCAATAACCCAGGTGGCGTTTTCCTCTTTGAACTCATCGTGTTATTTTTCTCAATTGTCTTTCAAAATTCACCTCACGGGTCAAATTCAGATACCCAAAGTCATGATTTTATCGTTTAAGAATCGAGAAAAATTTCGTGTTTTTCAATTGCGAAACAAGAATCACGATTTGATTAAGAAAGAGAGAGAGATGGACCAGAGGGAGGGAGGAGATGGCGGGAGTGAAAGATAGAGAGATCGAGAAGGAGACAACCGGACAACAGAAAGTGTCTAAAATATGACACGTGTCATTTTCTCTCCACTAGAGCCAAGAGGCAGGGCCCCGTTGTCATGCCACGTTGACTCTTTATTTGATTAGACGAAGCGACGGCGCGTGACTTTATTTATTTGTGGCCCAAACAAGACAGGTTGGTTTATGTATGCATCATGCTTCATACCATGCTTTCCTTAGCCTAGCCCACTGATCAATGGACACCTCTTACTAAAAATATCTTGGCCGACGTTAATAACCTTTATTAATAGTATTAATATTTAATATATAATATTAAAATGTTAATACAGTAGAGGTCCATATTAATTATTTTTATTACGGCCCAGTAAAGTTGGACCCATTCAAAGATTCACACGTAACCCAGCCCACGCTTGTCGTAATCGGAAGCAAAGCAGATGACGCTCTTTACAGGTTTCCCTCCATTTCTCCGAGTATCCTAGAGTGCATCCATGGGGACGACCGCTCATCTTCTACCTCAGGTCGTTTTCTCCATCGCATACAGTGAAAGTGTACTAAATTTTGTAGGTATCTACTTAATTCTCCTTCTCATCTACTTTTTTTTTTAATTGTGGATCACTTGTCGAGGCAGACACTGCATATGATACCGGGAAACCCTACTTCGTCGTCGACGAATTTAGGTTTTTCTTCATTTCTATCACGCTTACCGTCTCTGAACCCTCGTTTACCAGTGTCTAGGTTTTCGCTGAGCCACCCCTGCTCGGAACTTGGCTTCTCCCTCAATACCAATGCGAGGCGGGAGTTTACCAATGAGGTGGATCTGAAGCTGAGGAATTTGATAATATGTCTTATGCGGAAGGTGACGTATAAGGGGTTGTGGTCGAAGTTGGTGAGGCGGAGGAAGCCAAACAGACAACAAACCGAGGATCAAGCTCGGATACATAATGTGGGTAAGTAATCTTCTCTGTTGCAAGGAGAAAATGTCTTTTATGAGTAACTCAGGTCCTGAGTGTTACGTATTGTTCACCAAAGAAGAGAAGGAGTAGTTTCTATCTGTGTAGACTGTAGAGCATTAGATAATTGGCTTAAGCTCTTATTTCAGAATATAGTGATATGTTTTGACTTAGTCTATTAATCAGCACTTATCCTAGAGGTAGTATGGAGATTAAATGTGATATATGTTGTTGTTTATTTAGATGCTGAACCAGAGAGCAATTGAGGTTTCATAGAAAGAGAGACCTGTTCCGGAAATCAGAACAGGGGATATTGTGGAAATCAAATTAGTACGCTTGAGATCTTGAAACTTTTAAGCTGGTTTGTTATGAATAAGAGGAAATTCCTGAGAACAGACGTAGACTATCTATATACAAAGGTATAGTGATGTGATGTCAAGACAAAATGCAGGCATAGACTGATACACACTAGTAGTGTGTTCAAATTGTGTTTCCCATGTGAGTATACTACCCTCTCCATTCACCATTTGGTATAGCCTACTTTGATTGTGAGTTCCGGAACTTGCTATAATACATTCATCAGCTCAGACTTGGATTGAGCTTGACTCATGATTCTCCAATGAATCCAAGGGGTTTTGAAATTGATACATAGATACAAGAGTGGCATTTTATATTTCTTACACAAAAGTCCATTAACCGTGATCAGATCACTATGAGTTGGTTTAACTTTGATAAATGCTTAGTGCTATTTTACCTTCCTAGTGTTTGGCAGCCCAAATCACTAAGCAAGCATTTATCTCCGCTGTTTTTTTTCGTTTTAACATGCTAGTCTCCATGAACTTAACTGCAAATACAGTTTTTTGTCTACTTACAATGTGCAATCAAGAAAAGTATTTGGTATGGTTTCATTTTCCTAATAGTTTGTTTTTAACAGATACTCTCCCAACGTCAAAGAGATCAAAGTGGTGAGCCACAGGAAAGTGAGGAGAGCACGGGTTTACTATCTGAGGGACAAGCTTCCTCGGCTATCCACTTTCAAATAAACACTAACCACTGTGCTGTGTTCCAAGGTAATAATCTTCCTTTGTATGCGCTGCTCTTCTAAGAACTTTTTTCTCTATTTACCTTACGCTTGGTAATTCATTGCCTGCACGTTCCCCTCGTGTAATTCATAATGCAATTCTGAGAAAGTAAATCCAGATTAGTTAAGCTTCTGGTTGATGAATGTAGAGCCGGGACCTTGTCTGATAAAGAGTGATATATTAGCCACTTAAGATCTCAGTTTGGACTGAAAATGCAATTCTGACCAATCCCTAGTGCATAAACTGGTATGAATAATATATGAATGATATGGTTGCATTGCTGCGGTGCTATTCATCGGTCTGAATCAGATCTATGTTCTATGCATATACATATATTGTTGCTCCCTTTTTTGTGATCCTAATTTTGAGATTCCACTTGTAGAATTAACAACAACAGAAAGTCCGTTTACTTGTTCTTGTTTCTTTTAAACTTCGTGCGGAGGATTCGAATCTTGATTTTGATTCTTGATGCTTGATGGTGGAACCCAACTAATATTATTATTGTATGACCCTTTTTTTTGTTGTAGTCTTATTTAATCAATGCATTTTCCAGCTAACTTCCTAGTCTTTGTATATTCATCATGTTTGTTTGTTAGTTTGGTTAACCCTCATACCATTATTAATATATGAAACATCTCCCTATCTTTGACATTATAGTTGCCTACGAGTACGGCACACAATATTTAAACTTATGTTTTGTTTGACATTTTCTATTATCGTTGTCATGTTTTAAATAAGCTTTTTTCTTTCATTTTATAATCAGATATATTATATTCTTGCATTCGAATATTTTATATGGCATCATTTTGCATTCCAACTTTTTAAATAAGCTTTTTTTTTCATTTTATAATCATTTTTCTCTTGATTTGAATCATTTTTCTCTATTAAAATTCAGTTTAGCAATAAGTAGATTTAAGTTATACGCGGTCTCAATCTTAGAAATAGGATATGATTTAAATAAATGGGCCCTACATCAGAAGCCCATGGAGAAATGAAAAAGTCAAAGTAAATATAATATAAGGGAAGCCAGTAATTGTCCACCACATAGCTGGGGCCCATTCACATCTGTTTTTTTCATTGCTATTTCCCTCTCTTCCTTTTTGAACTCCAATTTCCATTTCTCTCGCACGTGTCACTTTCTCCTTCTTCTCTCCGTCCCTTCTCCACCGTCTCCCGGAGACCACGGCGGAGGAAGTCTCACGGAACTTCGCTTCGACTTCACGTATTTTCTCTCCATCGCTTTACTTTTTTCTTCAGTTTCTCTTCATCTGTAGAGAAACTTTTCCTCCGCCCTTCGTCACCTATTAATTGAAACCAGAGAACAAGGTAACTCTCCCGTCTTGTTGGGAGAGCGATTTCCGGGGGTGGAAGAGAAAGAAACAGTTGCTTCTCAGCGTATATTTCTGTTCGTTGAACCGTGATCTTGGTTTATCAGGTGTGCTGTTAATTTCTTCTTGAGTTTTGTTTTCATTTGCCTTGCTATGGTACCTCTTGTCAGGACTTTTTTTCTTGGAAAAATTGTTTTGGCGGGTGGTGAACTGGTTAAATTTGAGTTTCAATTTGTTTTTCTCTGTTTCTTGTATTTTAGGTTTCGAGCTCTAGAGGTTGATCGTCGATCTTCGTGGTAGCTAGAACCATGACTGCTGGTGACGTAAATCAGCTTATCTCCATTCAACCTGATGAAATCAAGTTCATATGTAAGTATTCCACTCCCTCGCGATAATTTTTTTGGATCTGTATCAGTATGATCGTGCATGCGTGATCATATCTGTGGTTTATCTGAACTCCGTTGACGTATCCTGCGAAATCTGTTTTCCGGATGTTAAATGTGAAATCTAAATGAGAAAGGAATCTGTTGAGCGTGCGATCACTTTCCTCTTGACTTGAAAATTGCTTTGCTTTCCTTCTGCAACACTAAATCTATTGGTTATACTTTAGAGACCCAAATTTATCATGCAATTGTTGAATGAAGACTTATGTACTTTACCTAGGGACTTGATTCTCTTCTTGATTAGCTTCTTCTGATCTATGACACTGCAAATTTTGGACATCGGCTTCGCTTAATACTTGGTAATTTCATATTGTGTCAGTTGAAGTGGAAAGGCAGAGCTACTGTGATCTTAAAATTGTCAACAGAACAGAGCACTATGTTGCTTTCAAGGTATTTCTTCACTGATTCATCCGCACCTTCATACACATGTTCTGTCTGTCTCGAAGTTGTTATGTATTTATTTTCCCTGTGTGACTACTTCATTCGATGTTTCTATCACCTAACCAGGTGAAAACAACATCTCCAAAGAAGTATTTTGTAAGACCCAACATAGGTGTTATTCAGCCTTGGGACTCCTCCATCATAAGAGGTGCATTTCAATTACTCCGAACCATTGTTTGGAAGTTTGAAAATATAGCATTGAAAGAATAAAGCTTTTTTTCTGATTGTAGTGACTCTACAAGCACCACGGGAGCATCCTATTGATATGCATTGCAAAGACAAGTTTCTCTTTCAAAGTACCATCGTACCTCAACACAACGATGTCGATGAACTTCCACAAGACACTGTAAGATAGAATACCTGCCACTTTTTTTTGTTACCGGATCTATGATTCTTCCATATTCTTCGTGAAAACAAAATCCAAATTTATATTGGTTGTGTTTAGTTCAACAAGAATAGTGGGAAAAAGATAGAAGAGTATAAGCTTAAAGTCTCTTATATCTCCCGCTCTTCACCACAAGGATCATTTGAATCTGGAGTAACAAATGGCAATGTACGTGTTTCTGAACCCTTTCTGTGAGTAATTGCTTTGAATGACTTACCCCACAACGTAGACAACAAACAGCTTATGCTAGTTATGGATGCCCTTTACGCATTATACGTTGTAAAGTGTCGTTAACTTGTGTGTGAATCATTTTCTCCTCGCTCTCACATTTCTACCATCAATTTGTCTGATCAGAGTATACAACGCCTCGAGGACGAACGAGATGCAGCCACTAAGAAAACGCAGCAACTTCAACGTGAATTGGTACATCTCTATAACCAATCCTTACTTGCTTTCTTCTTGGTTTAATTAATACTTGTGTAGTTCAGACCAATTAACACTGAAACTTAACCCAATAGACATGGACCCATATCATCTTAATGGTATTAGTAGTTTGCTATGTCTTTCCCCCATGTATCATGATGGCAATGTATGTGATTTTACTGTGAAACTAAAACCATGGAGGTTACATAATCGATTGAAGGATATGCTAAAGAGAGGAAGAAACGGGAAGAGCTATCAGGGCTTCTCTCTTATGGTTGCAGTTCTGGTGGTACTTATGGGACTCGTGATTGGTTATCTGCTAAACCTCAACTCAGATTGGTTACCGCAGCTATCACAAATTCTCAACACCATCTATGATCTGACCAAGCAATGAGAATGAGATGAATCATAAAGTCAGATTACTACACAAAGGTTCGGTAATTCTTGTTTTTATCGTATCTCCTATCTGTATCTTCTAATATTCTTGCACATCAATATTCAATAAGACCCATTTTGCATCACCCATCCCTCTCTCTTGTAACTTGTTTGTGTATAAAAACTTCATTTTTGGGGATTTGTTCACATTAGCAGCTAAGAGAGTTTATATATATGATAAGTAGGTTGCATATGAAAATGTTTGATTGTGAAGTAAGTTACAGTTGGATTGATTTTTGCAGGTTCTTCTACCCTTTGCTACTGTGAAATGTCTTTTACTTTAGGGAAAAAGTCGTGATGACATTAATTAGTAAGTTATTGTGCAAGTTTATGTGGTCAATGTATATTCCCACTTTCGTTCCTTATTCTGTATTTGATAGACTTTATTGATATTGGTCGTTGCTTCCAACAAACAGCAACATTAGGCCGCTTGCACAAGGACTATTATTACTAGACCAATTAGTAACCGGTCTAACGGGCCTATTATAGACCCATTTATAGTGTCTATTGATCTCCTAATGGGCCTCTATAAACCACTTTGTAGCCTATATCATGCCCACTTGTAGCTGTACCAGGCCCATTTATTTGTCTATATTAGGCCCAATTGTGGCTTCTAAAAGGCCCATGCCTAATTAAATTGGTTCATATAATATACCCTATAGGTTTATCCTGTACCGTTATTTCATATTTCCAATTTTTCTATAGGATCACACTATTTCAAATCGTCGCTTTATTTTTCTGTATTGGTATGTATGTTTAGTTTATATTGTAAAGCAAATAGGATTTATTAAAATTTTATGTAAGAAAAGATAATTGGACTTCTACTAAATCAAAAGTTGTGTACTTAAATCAAAAGATATATACGTTTAAAAAAAATCAAAAGATATAAGAAAAATCCTAATATATTGTCAAGAAACACTGCGCAGTCGATTATTTACTAATTTAAAATATTATTTTTCCTACATTTTTGTATATTGCTAAAATATAAAATAATAATGTATTATATAGTCCTTCATTTTATTATATTTGGGACCAATAATTAGTATTGTATGATCGGACCCTGTAAAATAGTATTGTATGGCTTGTATCACAAATTAATGGGCTTCGAGACGCCCAGTTTCTGTAAAAAAAAGAGAGCCCATTTTCTGTAAAAAAAAGTGAGGCCCAGTTTCTGTAAAAAAAAAAGAGATACCCAGTTTCTGTAAGGAAGAGAGGCCCAGTTTCTGTAAAAAAAAGAGACCCCATTTTCTGTAAAAAAAAGTGAGGCCCAGTTTCTGTACAAAAAGAGAGGCCCAGTTTCTGAAAAAAAAAGAGAGGCCCAGTTTAATTATATAGGCTTTACGCGCTCCGATGATGATTAAATCATTTGGTGATACTAAACCGACGCGCATCCGGCGCGCGTTGAGCGCGTTTGCGTAAAATCCCTAAGATTTTTGTGGTTTTTCCGGAGAAAACACAATCTCTTAAGTTTTAGGCGCGTCAGATATCCCTTCTCTCTTTTTATTTCTTTTAATTCATTCGTTATGTTCCTTCTCTCTTTTTTCTGTTAACCATTTTCTCCTTAATTAATAAAATATTTTTGTTTGTTTTCTCGATAGTAATAAATATAGCGATAACAATAATAATGGTAAATATTATTATAAATAATAACAAAAGATAATCTGCATACTAAATTATGAAACGAAATCACTCTGTTATAATACCTGTAATAACCAAATTTTCTATATAGATGGAACAAAATAAGAACAATTAATATAGAAACCAATAAATTTTTCATCCCATATCTTATTAACCTAAAAATTTGATTAAAATATTAGCAAACTAATATCGGTGATAAAATCCAATAAAATACTTAATTCTGCGAGCATTATTGAGCAAAAAGTAGTAATATTTTTTTTTTACAAAAATCTTTTAAAATTTTGATTCCATTGTTATTTAATATTTATAGTGAAAATCTTCTTAAGAAATATATAGAAAGTTTATAAGATATTCTTATCTTAAAAAAAAAAAAAAGGAGAAAAAGCATAATAGAAAATAAAGTTTTATAAAGTGAATGTAAACCTTTTAACAAAAATTTTATAAATATAAATATGTGTATATATATATATTTTCTAAATATTTAAGTTTTTTTTGTCAGCTAGTGGAACTCGCTTGTGGCCCATTTGTAAAAAAAAATTTATTAAAAATTTAGATAAGAAACAATAGTCAAAAAAAAAAAAGATAAGAAACAATAATTTAATATATAGCTTCTACTAAATCAAAAGTTGTGTACTTAAATCAAAAGTTATCGAAGAAAAAAAAATCAAAAGTTATAAGAAAAACCCTAATGTATTATCAAGAAATACTGCGCCGTCAATTATTTACTAATTCAAAATATTATTTTTTGCTACATTTTTGTATATTGACCAGGAAAAATATCAAATAATAATGTATTAAAACAATAATTATATAGCCCTTCATTTTATTATATCTGGGACCAATAATTAATATTGTATGATCGGACCCTGTAAAATAGAATTGTATGGCTTGTATCACAAATTAATGGGCTTAGAGTGGCCCTGTTTCCGTTAAAAAAAAGAGGCCCAGTTTAATTATATAGGCTTTACGGTACGCGCTCAGATGATGATTAAATCATTTGGTGATACTTAGCCGACGCGCATCCTGCGCGCGTTGAGCGTGTTTGCGTAAAATCCCTAGGGGTTAAGTCCACAGATTTTTGCTGTTTTTCCGGAAAAAACACAATTTCTTAAGTTTTAGGCGCGTCAGGTATTACTTTCTGTCTTTTCTAATAAGTTGTTATTTCTTTTAATTCATTCGTTATTTCCTTCCCTCTTTTTTCTGTTAACCATTTTCTCCGGGTCCCTTAATTGATAAATTATTTTTGTTTGTTTTCTCGATAATAATAAATATAACGATAACAATAATAATAATGGTAAATAAAATATTATTATAAATAATAACAAAAGATAATCTGCATACTAATTTATGAAACCAAATTACTCTATTATAATACCTGTTATAACCAAATTTTCTATATAGATGTAACAAAATAAGAACAATTAATATAGAAACCAATAATTTTTTCATCCCATATCTTATCAATCTAAAAAATTCATCTTCAAACTATATTTATTTTGATTAAAATATTAGCAAACTAATATCGGTGATAAAATCCAATAAATTACTTAATTTTGTGAGCATTATTGAACAAAAAGTAGTTATATTTTTTTTTACAAAAAATCGTTTTGAAATTTTGATGCCATTGGTATTTAATATTTGTAGTGAAAAACTTCTTGATAAATATATAGAAAGTTTATAAGATATTCCTATCTTAAAAAAGGGAGGACATAATAGAAATTAAAGTTTTATAAAGTGACTATAAACCTTTTAACAATTTTTTTTATAAATATAAATATATGAGTATATATATCTTCTAAGTTCTTACTAAAAACAATATATATATATATATATATATATATATATATGCGCATACATATATTGATACTAATGGACTTTAAATCAAATCTTTTTGTTTGTATGCTTTATTCAATATAATATGACAATTGATGCTTAATAATAATAATAAAGTAATATTAATTATAATTTCAAACACAACAAAAATGCTGTTAATAACAAGAAGAAAAATAAAGAAAAAGTACAAGAACAAATATTAACAATGATTTTAAAACTTGTTAACACCGAATATGTGAAATTTGGTGAGAAAAAAAAACTTGAAAACAATATAGATTCCATTAATCCCAAAAACATAATACATAATCAAGT
The DNA here is from genome assembly GCA_000411095.1 of Aethionema arabicum. Lineage (NCBI taxonomy): Eukaryota > Viridiplantae > Streptophyta > Magnoliopsida > Brassicales > Brassicaceae > Aethionema > Aethionema arabicum. The sequence continues at coordinate 90,824 of KE153012.1, forward strand.
TATGAGAAAAAAAAACTCATCAACTCCATTTTCTGCAATCTATGGATGTCTACATCATATTACACTATTTTCTCATCCTATACACAAATAAAGAGGCACAAACTTTGAAAAAAAAGCCTAAAAAAGGAACTTTCAAGTTTAAAAGGGTTATCGAAGAGACACTTAATATGATATGTATCTATACATTTATGTATATATATTAGACCCACTTTGTAAACTTAACCACCAAATATATCAAAAGACTCAAAATAAAAATCTTTCCTTTTATGTCTGCAAGTTGCAGTTTCTAAAGCAGAAACCTCATTTGGTCATTTTTGAGTCTTTTTCTCTCTTTCTCTCTTTAATCTCAATCAACATTGAGAAAAAAGAGCTTAAAACTCTTGTCTTTACCTTCGAGAAGCAACCATGTGGTTTCAAGCTTTTTTTGCCCTTTCCTTCAGAGTTGGTGTAGCAACTCTGCTTGTGGAAATGACCCATTTGAAGGCAAGTCTACAAGTATAAGATCTTGATCAGAACTGCAATTGCCTTCAGAAACACCTTCTTGTGCAAATACAGACGCCAAACTTCTTGGATTGAAGCATGTCACATTGTTCCTAATCATCTCTTTGTTGCTTTCATGGCTTCCTTTCATCTTTAACACCCTTTTGGGACTTCTCATCAATCCCCTTGACTCTACAATGCGAAAAAAACAAGATTAACAAAAGCAAAGATTGATCACAGAATCAAGGGAATGTCTTTTAAGACTAACCTGACATGAATTGGGTTTGGTTTTCACACTGTCTTTTAATGGTTACAATATTTTTAGGTACAATTGGGTTTGAGCTTCTTGAAGTCATTGTTGTAACAGATTCTATGGTCCCTTTCTTTCCTTGCTGTTGTAAAAACACTTATGAAATCTATCCAAAGAGTTATATTATATGATTGTTTCAGGAAGAAAAAGCTGTTACCTCGTTGAACATGTTATAACTTTCCACCAAACGAGATTTGTTGAAATTGCACAAAGCTAGCTTCTTAAGACTCCTAATGTCTTCTAGTTTATGTGCTCCAGAGGAAGTAGACATCTCAAAGATACCATCTGCAATAAGTTTCTGAAATAAAGGGAAGTTGTCTTTGAACTGAGCACTCTCGAACATCATTCTCAGGCTGCAAAATACAAAACATAAGGGATAAGGACTTGGAGAAGCTGTTGAATTCAGAAACTTTATTTGGTTTAGTTTAGTTTTTGTTTTCCTCAAGGAAATGCAGTTCCAACCTATCAGGAAGGTTAACAGAATCAATCTGAGGAAGTAATTTCATCAGTTTCTTCTGTTCTTCCTCTGTGAATTGTTCTATGAACTCATCAAAGTTGAAAACATCCTGCAATAAGTATAATTTTCTTGAGGTAACTTTCACAATTGTTTTGGTTGATTGAACACAATTTGTTGAACTTACCTTCAACTCTATGTTACAGAATGGTGAACTATGGCTTCCCAAAGCTTGCACTCTTTCAGTTTGAGACTTGTTCCTGGTAACAAAGAACATCTTGTGAGCTTAATAAGCCATCTCTAGTATCATTTAACTGTACAAAACATGGCCAAACATCGCCAAGATAGCATTTGAGAGTATTTCACCTCTTGATTTGTTCCTGTTTTATTGCTTGACCACCACATTCTTGACCTTTCTTTTCTCCAATCTCGACACGCTTCACAGAATGTGAGTACGCTTCACTAATCGATGGCTTGTTCTCAACGGAAAGCGAGCTGGCTTCAGACTCCTCTTCCCGAGAACCAAAATGTGGATGCCTCATGAGAACACTCCCATGTCCTATTTCAACAGAGACCATTGACATTTCATTTTCAAAAAGAAGATCTTCCTGTGATGAAACGGAAAGACACGATGATTGTTGTTCTTGAAGGATTGTATAAAGATCTTTAGTGAGTTTCTCAACAGAAGAAGTCTTTGGCCGGCCAACACATGTCCTCTTCTTACAAGGAAAAGTTGTGTCCCACGCATTAGATTGAGATGGACCTGAAATGAAGATCACATAAGCATCTTATGTGTTTATAGCAGAGCTCATTAATGGTGGAAAGTATATACCAAACCTGTAAACTCACTCCCATCTACACTGCTAAACTGTGCACAGCTTTCAGAATTTGATATAGCTGATCCTGAACTTGATCTGTTACTAGCATGATCCTCGTCTACTGCTTTCTTGAAGCCATTACTGAATTCCAGTACAGGACTTTTGATGAAAACATTTTCTTGATTTGCTTTCCTCTTGAGCATCTTTGTTTCTTTGGTCTTGTTGATTCTTTGAAACCTGTGATCCTCAGTGTCATCACCATCAGGACGTGCGTGAAGTGGTGTGTAGTTTGCAAGTGTTCCTTTAGTTCTCCATCTTGAGCCACATGCATTGCACAATACTGGCTTCTCTGGTGGCCCATTGCGCCAAAGAGGTGTGCCTGTTTCAACACTTTACACTTCAGTAATACGCAGATATATGAGGAAGAACAATGATCTCTTATAACCAAAACATTCTTCAAGACTTAACATCAATCAATGCTAATCCAGAACACAAATTTAGATCATAATTAACCACAATTGAGCAAAATAAACACAAATTCAGATCCCAAAATCGTATTTTTTTGTGCCGCAATTCAGTGATTTGAACTGGTTTTCTACTCATAACTTGATCAGGATGAAAACAACAACACAAAAAAACTCAGAACAGAGACAATTTGTTGTTATTAAGATAATTCAACAATCACAAAATCAAAGAAATGTTGTTAGAGAATATAATCCCCAAAATGTTCATTTATGTTCTTGACTCGGCCAGGTAATCTTTGCTGTAATCTCTTCAATAATTATCACAATTTGTCAAATAATACAAATAAAAACCTGTAATCAAATTAACTTCGCAGAGAAAGGCATCTCACGCGTAAAAGGTATATTATATACAAAAAGTCAAAATTTGTAAACAAATTCTCATTATGAAATGGAAAAATTGGAGAAACAAGAACTCACTTGTAACTCCACAGTGATAGCAAGGCCCTTGCTTCCCCATAATCCCTCTCTTTTTATTCAAATATAAATTTATAATTTCAGAGAAAAGTTGCAAATTTTATAGACAAAATAAGAGATTTTTTGGAAAGAAATTAAAGATTATAATTGATGTTTATTATCTGAGCAATAAATGGAATATACAAACTGGATATTTTATCCATTAAGAGGAAAAACTCAGAAATTTTTGTTTTCTCCAACAAGAACCAATAAAAGCCAAGAACCCAAAAATTAAAACCCAGAAATTTTCCTTTGAAGAAAAAAATATAGAAAAAAATCTAAAAAAATACCCAGAAAAATAAAAAATCAGAGGAACACAAGACCAGTTCTTGAAATTAGGAAATTTGAACAAGGAAGAGAGAAAAGGTAAATTTTTGTTTCCTTTTTCTCTTTTGTGTGTTTATGGTTTCTTAAGCTAATCAGTCTCTATACAGTCCAATAGAAAAGCGAAGAAAGTATTGAGAGAGAGAGAGAGAGGAATCTAATAAATGGCTGTGAAAAAGGAGAAGAGAGAGAAACTGAGGGTTTTAGAGCGAGAAAGTAATTATGTTTTGTATTAGTATTATGTAACTACGAAGTTAATGTTTCAGCTTCCTTACACAACATTTGATTTGGTAATTAAACAAAAAAATTAATTGGGGAAAAAAGTTAATCAATACTATATGCATTAATAAAAGAAATTATGAAATTAATAAAAAGTTAAATTAATGAATTTGTAGCCTATAATGGTTAGTAAATGGGGTTGGAGGAATATTATTGCTTATGCATTGGTGTTGACTATTGACTTTTCTTTCTTCTTTGTTTTCTTATTGATATTTCCAACGGAGATAATCAATTTAATAACGACAATTATTATCTTAAGAACTATGATAATAATATTATAAATGAAGAAGGGAAATAATATTTTTTCTAAATTCAACTATTTTTGTCAGATTTTATTCATGAATATTGACCCTAAATTGCATAAATATTTTTTCCTGGTTTTGATACTCATTTCATGTATGTATAATATATGCAAGTATAATTTATTCTTTTACATGCTGCTGGTAAATATTTATGGCTAATTGGTATAGTAGTATACAAAAAAAACCCATTATACTGAACGGAAAACTAAAGACGTTATATAATAATGGAACTTAATGAAATATAAATCCAGGGACAATATACTACTATCCATTAGTTATTTTTTAAATTATCTAATAAGGTCATATGTTAATAGTTTTGATACAATTATTATTTAAATAATTGATTTATAAATAAAAAATAGAAGGAATAATCCTTGACAAATAAAATGGTGGAAAATAAATAGAGAAAAAAGAAAGTAAAAAGAAGGGAGAGGGGGCATGTAAAGTCACCGTCCACCATGACGATCATGGACACAACTCCTTTCATTTGGTTAAACAATTTCTAACTTGGGCCCCACTTTTTTTTTTTTAGTGGATCATTTTCTGATTACTCATTACGGTGTACACAACACAACAATTAATTTATTACTCTTATACGTCTTTCTTTCTAATATTCGTATTTTTATTATTGGATAATGGATATTAACAAAATTATTTGTATAGAATTGTCTTTTGTGATTTGAAAATAGAGAGGAGGAGTCTTTGGCAAAATTAACCAAAAAAATAGTGTTAAACCAGAAAATCAGACACCAATCACAATCTAAAATCGGATATAAAAAGAAGAAAGGATCGGAGGGCTGAGAGAGCGAGTTGGGAAATAGAAAGGCGTAAGAAGACAAAAAGGTCCATCGTGGCCCGAGTCGTGTCGTGCTTACAAATACAATCTTCTACCCTTCTTATCGTTGCTTTTTTTTCTTCTATATAAATTATTATTTCCATACGCTAATAACAACACAACTACTACGCCACACATATCTTTTTTTTTATTAAACAAATCATATACAAATTTCTAGCCCACCAAATCAGATGTGTAAATCACAGTATTATATAATCCATTACTTAAAATCTACAAAATGTCAATTTCAAAGTGTAAAAAGCCCATAGTTGATAGTTCTAAGACTAATCTGTAAATCCTAAAGCCCTCTAAGATCAATAGCAACATTTTAGACTGATCAGATGGGAAACTAAAGATCAAAGTCAGAAAATAGATAAGACATGAGCCAGTTCATGATGAAATATGCAGTCTTTACTTATCATCCTTGAGTTATATTATTGATATATTAGACAGTAGAGGCAGCAATGCAAGACCAAATGTGCAGGGAGGGTTAAAGAAAACGGCACGCAGAGTCATTTACAATCTATGAACAACTAGGCAGAGAAACTAGCAAATCCAAACACAAACAGTTGTTCTTACGAGTAAGCACAGTAAGTGAAAAGAGAGAGAGAGTTGGCTACCGTATAGTATAGTAGACACTCCCAATATCTACTTGTGTGTTGCTACTTTCAGTCTTTTGTTTTCTTCTTCTTCTTCTCTTCTTTATCTGCAGTGTTCTTTAACTGTACACATCAAGCACCCATGGATTCGCTGTTATTTTTTAGTCAGATAATGATGCAGCCACCAGGAATTAGGAAAGGGATTGTCTAGCAACGTACCATGATGATTAGAATTCGGACAAAGACGGCAATAAAATCAGTGAAAAGAGTCAGGGAATGTTTCACATAGTCCATGTCACCGTAGTGCGCTTTCTCGATTATCTCTTGTGTGTCCACCACCATGTATCCCACGAAAAGCAAGAGTCCAAAGTACAGCTGAAAAATGATGGTATTGTTGAGTATAAAATTACCTTTATATTTAGAAATATTGCTAAGTACTGAAAAGATGGTTACCTCAAACTTAAAGACAGCTGCAGAGCCTCCAAAGAACATAGAGGCAAACTGGAGCCACATAAGGATAGATAGTCCAGATGAGAGCAGACCTCCAAGGTAGAGGTACTCTCTGCGCCTTGCCAACATTGCTGCTATTGTAAAACAAACAAATGCCACTGCCGTTCCCACAAATGCAGTGATCAGGATGCTGAACAAACCAGACAACATTTAATTATCAGTTCCTAGAGACATTTAATGAAGTGAAGATGATGACATGTTCTAAACAAACCAACAAAAGCAATCACCTTGGGTCAACATCAATGGCTAACTTGATCAAAGGGCCAACTGAAGCACCTTCCAAAGCTGCTGATAAAAACAAAAGGGAAACCCTTCTTGCTACAACAGAACAAACAATTATAGTCAAGGAAGCGAGATTACGAAATTAACAGCTAGTAATTCTTCAAACAAGCAATGAACGTAGTGAAACTCACCTTGTTGTTCATATGGATGACAGGAAAGCAACCAGATCATGCTTCCAAAACATCCAATCGTGGTAAGAATTCCACCGATATTCCAGAGCACATGGAGGTAAGCTCCAAAGGCAGAGACCACAAGAGCAAAACATAAAGTGAGATAGACCTACAAATTTCCACAACAAACAGATCTTCAAAAGAAAGAGCCAATAATTGTCGCTATAAACAAAAAAGATATCGCCTGATGAACACTAGAGTAAATAAGTCTCTCCGTCAACTAAGGATCAAGAATACATCAGCACAACACACTAGCGAGCACCGAACCCTAGGAGTTTGAAAGATAAATAGAAAAAGATCGGATGCATCGATACTCTTAACACGAGACGAGACCCAAACCCAATCAATCATATCAAATCAAATCTCGTTTCGAGAAAGCAAGAAATGCCTGAAAAACGCGAATCGGAAAACGAAGAAAGTACCCGCTTAAGGTGATTTTGCACAGCCGGAGAAATCTGTCGAAAGTTCTTGAGAGAATCATAGGTCCAACTCCTACCTGTGTAAGAGTCAAAGAAGGAAGAGAAGGCGTCCATGGTTTGTTCGATTTGCTTGACAACGAAACAACCAACTCCATCCCTATAACGGAGACTTTCCGTATTTAAAGGGTCAATTTTAATTAATAAACACAGTGACGTGTCTCACGTCACGTGACCATTACTTTACTTTACAATAATACCCTCAATTATTCAGCCTATTCCAGGTTTTTTAAAGAGTTTCCAGAAGTACCCTTGTCCACGTGGAACTCCTTTGAAAACTCCAAAAGGCCGGAGATAGAAATGGGCTTTTAATTTAACACAAGGCCATTAAGCAAAACGTTACGTAGTTTCCATTTTAGAGAAGAAAACGACATACATGTTTCTCATCAACGATAACATTAACAGAATCGCTTTATCACGTCTCCCAAGGCTTATTTGGAGCCACAAGTTTCTTTTTTTTGTCAAAAGAGATCGTTTGAGAAAGGAAACTGTAACTGTGAGCTGAGCTGAGAGGAGTAGCAGAGCAGCAGCAAGTCAGCAACGAACAATGGCGTTGTTCGCCCCGCCAATCTCTTCTTCTCTTCAAAATCCTAATTTCATCCCTAAACTCTCATTCTCTCTCATCTCCGCCAAGCGCTTCTCACTCGTTTCCGTAACCAGAGCTTCCTCCGAGGGTGGGATAACCTCTCCCACCGCAGCTTCAGTCTCCACCACC
>KE153012.1:98457-155354 GCA_000411095.1 Aethionema arabicum
GAGGTGAAGCGAATGCGACGACAACGACGAAAGTGGTGAAGTTCGAGGATGCGAAGTGGGTTAATGGAACTTGGGATCTGAAACAGTTTGAGAAAGATGGGAAAACCGACTGGGATTCTGTAATCGTTTCCGGTTAGATCCTCGAAACTTGGCTGCTCTATTTTTCTGTGACTTTTGTTTCTAAAATGATTTTTTGAATAATGAAAGAGGCAAAGAGGAGGAAATGGCTAGAAGAGAATCCAGAAACGACGAGCAATGACGAACCTGTACTCTTCGATACCTCCATTATTCCATGGTGGGCATGGATCAAGAGATATCATCTACCTGAAGCTGAAATCCTCAATGGTATCTGCCTCTTGAATCTCCGAAGCTAATCCCTAAGATCAAACACAGACACTATTAACTAGATTTTGGTGGGTTTATGTTGCAGGCCGTGCTGCGATGATCGGGTTCTTCATGGCTTACTTTGTTGACAGCCTTACCGGGGTAGGGCTTGTGGACCAAATGGGCAACTTCTTCTGCAAAACACTTCTGTTCGTAGCTGTCGCTGGAGTTCTTTTCATCCGCAAGAATGAGGATGTGGACAAACTTAAGAAACTGTTCGATGAGACCACATTATATGACAAGCAATGGCAAGCAACATGGAAAGATGAAGATGACTCAATGGGTTCAAAGAAGTGATGAAAAAGTTTCTGCCTTTTTGTTGTATGATGCTGTAATTAGGTAATTCTCTCCCATGATGAGAAGGTAGTGTTCCTAATTGTATTACTATTCTTCCAAAATGTAATATGAAGAGATTTCAAGTTCTCAGGAATACCTGTTGACTTAACGTTCCATGAAACCCCGGTTATATTGCGAACCAGCCACAGTAGTGTTGTTGCTGACATTTAATAGTACCAAAAGCTGACCAAAATCTCCAGTTTAGATTTAACGTTAGAAACACTTTCTGATCAAAATTCCTGGTAGTTTCTCTGCAAAATGATGATTTGTCCTAATGTTTAAAAGGGAGAGCTTACTTATAACAGCAAACGAGGGTACGTGAGAGAGCTAGTGAGTGCGTTGTTGGCGAGTGTATTCCCAGATGGCAATGGCGCCACTGACATGAACATTAAGGGACCTGACAACTCCAAGTTGAGGGATCTCAACACAAGCGTCTAGTACATGGATTATATCCACAGGTATGCCTTCCTTCTCACGACCAAGCACCAACACCTTATAACATAGAGAACAACAAACAATCAGATTCGTTCAGTTCCCTGAATGATTTTTCTTAATCCAACAAATTTTCTTGATTTGTCCATCAATTTACCGTTTTCTTTGGGAATTGATATTTGTCCAGTGAAACACTATTAGCTGTCTGTTCCAGACCCAAGATTGAGAAGCCTTCTCGTTTCTTTTTCTCCAAGAACAGCTTTAAACTATTTACTGGGACTTCCATGATTGGAACCCATTTCTCGGCAGTCACACTGCAGAAAAGAATATGGTTCATGATCTCCGAAGGGTAACAATTAATGAAACTCAGCAGTAAAGTCTAGTTATTTGTGCTGCAAACCGATGCCATGAGTTTAATCTTTGTACTCTAAGCAGATCCAACAGCATGGAATTGCCCTGCCCTTCGATGATACGAAGGTTTGCATTATACTTGATGATTAGAATATAAAACCATACCTGATTAGTTGGAACTGTTTGTCGTGTATTACGTTTGCATCTGCTACAGCAAGAGCTGATGCTTTAAATACCTGGGTAAGATACAGAGAGGACCAGTTAACACAGAAACACATACAAAAGGCGTAACTTAGTTTTTTCTTCGGACTGTAGAAATGGTAAGCAGAGACAAAGAAAGTTATAGCTTTACCTCGCATGTCCGGGCTAATCCAGCAAGATTAGGAATACGATCAACCAATGAAGCCACGAGGATCAAACTCTGTCGACCAGATTTTAAGTTTTCGACTTCCATGCTTCTAGACCGTAAGAGTTGACTCACGAGCTCGTCTTCTTTTTCCATTTCTGAAAAGTTACAAGATCAAGTGCCAGTGTTGGTATGGCACAGAGATGCTGTTCATAGTAAATAGCAATATAATATTGGCATACCAAAGAGCCGTCTGTAACTTTCCCCGTTCTGGAGCACAGAAGTAGAGCTTGCATCTTGCTTCTCATGTTTGGACAGAGTAATCTTTTTCTGGAAATCCAATGGCTCATGTAGCTTTTCTTCATCTGGCATAGACATGATCGAAGGACGGTTAGGCCCTTCTTGAATTTTGAAGCCTTCATTCTTAATGGCAACAACATCCTTTGCCATGGATGCACGGAGGTCTTCCCTTACATCCTGCAAGTCTAGAAGATAAGACGGAGAGACTGAACCAGTAAACAAAAGGAACATTCTAACATATCTGTATTCGCTTACATTCAGAAAAGAAACCACGTTATCCATGAGGCATGTTGAAACGCATTCAAACTCATTTTCCTGCACCATTATCAAGGATCAGTAAAATCACCACAATATAGTATCAGTACTTCAGTCACTTGGCCCTACAATACATTTTGGAAATATCTAAATGTTTCAATTCGGTCATTGGAGCAAAATAATCACTTAAAGATTGCATTGATTACCTCAACGCGATTGACGAAAACACCAGAAGGAGTAGCAGATGTAATGGGATTATAGGCGTCAAGATATCCTTCCATTGATGATCGTAATCTAGATCAGGAAAGAAAATCCCAGTTGATAGTTGTTTAATAAACCAAAACCTTCTAGATGGCTTTGTCTGCAAAAGAATTAGGCAATACAAAATCATACTAAGTATATTACCACACCTCGAACAATCAGGATTCTTGTCCAGGTAAGACTTCAAATTTTCAAAAGACAGTTTCTCCAACGATAACGTCTGAGAGGATGAGGACTCCACAGGCGGAAACAGTCTGAAGAGTACACGGTGTACTAACAACTGAGGATCCCCAAAAGAAATTGCAATTAGATTAATATAATGTAAGGTCAATACCAACCAAATGAAAGAAAAAGATGGCATTTTCATAAGACCAACCTGGGTGAAACCACGTAAGCTGTGATGATGAGAAGTTAATAACGGGATTATTGGAGGAAGAAGTTCTTTGAGATGTGTCTGTTGAGCTATTTTTTCAGCATGGAGGATGATATTAGCTGCTATAAAGACATAGGACGAGAGAGCTTGCTGCATTTTACAAAAGAACATCTATCAATTCATCAAACCATAAACTTCTACAAAATATTTTAGTTTTAGTTAATAACGGGATTATTGGTGGAAGTTCTTTCAAGTGTTTTGCATATGATTTACCTGAGCTTTAGAGTCATACTTCTGGAGTATAGGAACTAACTGCTCTTTAATCTGTAATACAACAACCACTTAGTGCTCAGTTTTAAAAACAAAAAAATTGTAATAATGCAACGCGCAAAGATAGAAAACTGTTTACAATTTCATTACAAATTGTTTTTGGAGACACATTGCTAAGTTATTTACCAGTGCTGGAAATTTCAAGTAAATGTTGATGGCAAATGTTTCAAGGTATTGTCGAACAGCAGGCAGGTTATTTCTCTGCAAACAAACAAAATACAAACTATCAGCTTCATTTTTTACTTGAGAGCAAAACGTTTATCCACTGACACCTGTCGAGTCAGCAACGCAAGCAAACTTTTCTTTTACTAGTTTCTGTCCGAATGATTTCAATGCATGAAATGTGCTGTATACTTACAAATAAGCATATATGCAAGCTTTCCATAACTCCGCCGATAATGTCATTGCTAACAAATCCTGACATAATGCAAATCATTTGCCAAGCGCGTATTTTTCGTCTGTGGATCTGGTCCAGAGAACCCAAATATTACAGTCAGAATGGTTTGTCACTTCTGGTGACTTAACGTTCACCAAGTTTCCATCTAAAACTTAATGAAGGAACTCAAAGAGGAAAGAAATGCAACACTTACAGCACTATACTTCTTGTAAAGCTCCTTTGCCAAGTCTTTATCATGAACCTGTGCCAGATACGTTAAGAAGATCTCATTAGTTATATATAATAAACAGTATCAACTCGCAGGTGGTACATTCAGTGCATATCATTATCAATCATACTATGGGCAGGTTTTCATCTAACTGTTTAGCAATATTTTGAGAACGCTAACAGACAATAAGTACCGCCGCATCAAGAAGCTCCAGTAAAAACAATTTTCCAGCCTCAAGGGCATCCTGGCAATCTAGATTTTGACATGCTGGTTCGACCATATAGGCCATATTAGCCAGTTTCTGAAACAGACCAGCCACCGATACACGTGCATACAACTCCGTGTTGATAAAAACCTGAGGAAAACAAGCAGAAAGTACCGCTTTACTTAGTCAAATAATTAATAAAATTTGTCAATTCCTCGTCTGCCTAAATTGAACTTACTTCTGTCAATTCAGGATCTGTGCTTTTTGCCAACAATGATACTTCAGTTCTTGCATCATTATTGTCAGACAATTCAGCTTCAAAATCCTCATCAAATGCAACTGAAATCATAAAACAAGAGATAGGTTATTCAATATCACAAAAGGCACAACGATGATTCAATAGAAATAAAAACCATTACAGACCAGAACCATAGAGAGTCAGAAGCCTCAATTCTTTAATGTAGTATTTTATTATCCTAGGGTACATGAGCCAGAGCCCTGTTAGGTGCAGGGCTGCAAGACGAACTGTGCGTGGACTTTTTTGACCTTCCTCAAGTACCTTTTCAATAAACTGAAACGGGGCATACCCAAATAAATAAATTCCTCTTTTATTCCACCAATTAGTTTAATCAAGAACAATAGATGCATACCCATTTCAGCGGACCAGGCCCATCTTCAGCTATGTGCATTTCTTCATTACTAAACAAAGAAGAATGCAATACTGATGACAAAAGCGCAGCAATGGCTGCAACCCTTCTTTTCTTGCAGCTGATATGCAATATCCAACATGATTTGACCAACTGCCACATTGTCTGCTTGAAAAACATCACATGAAATGAATATACATATATATATATATATATATATATAACACAGATAAGGACAAAATCTCCATGCGATCTATAACAGAAAAATAAAACAAAACCTGAGTATCCACACCGGAGAAATCATCCAAAGATGATTTTCCAGACGTAAGTAGCCCCAAAGCAAGTCTGACAGACTTCAGCATAGGCAAAACAGAACCCTCTCCAGCATTTTCAAGGCTGCCAAATCGTGAAGGAAATATTACAGGTTACGAAAGTGTAAGCAGTCTTACATCCTAAGACAGACATCTAAAAGAACTGAAGTCCTTCCATCTGAGATACTATTAGGTTCTAAAGGAAAACTACTAAAGTTCATACGCATGATCGAGAAAAATCTCTCGACAACTCATGTGTCTTGAATATTAGTATCTGCACATCGAATGATAAAATGCGGTACCAACTAGGAAAAGGAAGCAATTAATCTTTTTCAAAGAAATGAACGTCTTAGAGAATACTATTGAATCAACTCTATCGCACACCGCACCTCTCTACAACATCATGAAAGATGATTTTAATGGTATCGTCCGAGAAGAAAGACTGTCTATCCCCTTGAATACGTCTGGCATCAAGACTTTGCATGACTGATAATAGAGACTCCACACACAACCACTGAATAAAGTACAAAAGGGTCAGAATTTTCCATTAGCCATTCAAAAGCATAAGGCCACTGATAAGACAATAATTCAACATATTATAATTCTATTTTGCGGTTTAGAGACAATAGATCTGCCAAGTAACAAACAAAAATGATGCATTACCTTCCATTTAAGCAGAATTGCCCTTCTACTTCTTACTAGAAGTCCAGTTGTGAGTAGATTATTAACGTTATGGAGGAATGCTGGTACCGAAACTTGTAACCAAAATTTTCCGTCTACCATGGTTAATAGTGTCTTATCGTTTTCGAAAAGGTTGAAATCTACAGCTGAGGACAGAGACACAAATGTATTCAGTACAGAAGCTAGAGCTTCAAATGCTGCAAGATAGACCTCAGCTGCAGCCTGGTAAGAAAGATTCATGGTGAATTAGATTAGTGTGATTCCTTAGAAAAATACAGAAAACTAAGAACTTAAAACAGGTCATGCATCTTATCAACTTTGAAACTCAGAGGAAGAGCATTACCTCAGAATTCAATATTTGAGGTGCTATGATATTCTGGAAGAAATTCCAAAAGAAAAGCAATGCCAATTTGAGTTCAGCAACACCACTATTGACTTGAGCACAGTATGACGAGATCAACCCAATAGTTTTCACCAACGCTAACTGTTCAGTAGAAAGCACTCAAATGAAACTTACTCAATGTTATAGACGCATTAATGCAAGGGCTTGAGCTTGTGGGAATAGATACGTAATTGCAATCTACATATGGAATAAAAAGAAATCATACAGCTTCTAGTACAGCTGTTGTAGTAGGAACTGATAGCCGACGTTGACTTCGACCCCCTAGTTTTCCTAAAACAGAACCAGGCAGGGCACCATTTTCCACTGCCGTGTGGGACCAGAATATTGAACAAGACAAATCAGCAGACGAAATCAGCTCCTTCTGTGGTGTCAGATCAGGAAAGAAACATCATGGTTAGTCAAGCTAACGAGAAGACAATCACAACATTGCCTGTCAAGAAAATTTAAAAAGTTGGCACACCACTGTATTCTGTTTACCAGTAACGGTAAGAGAACAACAGCAAGCTTTTCATGAACGACTGAGGCACTGGAAGTGATCTGTTTGTAATTTTTCTCAACAGCGCTGATGCCCAAATTGCTGTTCACTAAAGCACTGAGCTTACTGATTCCCTCTTGCATGTTTTGGAGCTCCAAAAGCATACTCAGAATAAAGATTAAGAACTTCACAGATGGCTTCATATGGTTCTTCTCTTGGAAAATATTAACGCGGTTATTTTGAATGCACTGCAGAGTTACAGAGGATTGTTAAACTTGCAGACATTACACCTACAAGTATCCGATGTGGCAATAACCACCAGAAGGTTATAGTCTGACTGAACAAAATTAAAGTCAAGGAACACAAACCTTTTTGATATGGGTAATATGTTCTTCATCGTTAATGGTGAGGAAAAACAGCCGTGCCCATCGTTTTGTCTCGAATTCCCAAGCCTCCAAGTCTTCATCATCAAAAATCTCAGCTTGATCGCTGATAAATTCTTCCAGATACTCATAAAGGCTCTCAAGAAGACGAGTTACATCAGCACAACCGCTGTTGGAAGTCTCTCTGTGGTACCCCTGGAGCCATTCTAGAATTATTTTGCGTAATGAACCTGGTATAGGAAAACACTGAAGATGTTAGAAGATGAACTTCCATCTATTGTTTGTATGCAAAAAGGCTCGCGCTCACCATTATGATCAGTAAACTCCCGAGGAATTGCTGAAACGAATTGCAATAATGTTCCAAGGGGGACATGATAGGGGTTCACCACTGAGGCAGCAGTTTCCAACACTTTTTGATAGACTAAAACAGAAAAAATCACAATTCAAAGGATCTGTTTAGAATAATAACTATAACGAGGAAACCCCTAAGTTATTATTCCACATAGATATGATTGAATTAGACAAGCTTACTGATTAGAGACCTCGAATACGGTATTTATGATTGAAATGTTGTCTGCTGCTATCTGCGACAAACTTCAGTACATCCAGTATGCTTGTCATTTCATCTTGACTTAAATGTTCAATTTGGGCAGTCCCAGAAAACCTATCTTCGAGATGCTCTATTTCCTTACCCATGTGTCCTGCAACCACATGTGCTGTAGAAAGAATGCAATGAACGAGAGCCATAAATCCAGCCCTCCCAAAAGATTGTTTCTTCGCAAGAGATGCCAGATTGATCAAAAACTCAACCTGATGCCTGTAAGATGAGTAAGCAATAAGATAAGCATAATGATAAAACTACATGTTGTGAAAATTCTCTTACACATAACAACATCTCTAGATAGGCACGACTGACAGATATACATGAAAGCAAGAAAGGCAACAAACTCTAACAAAACCATAAAGAAGACGGGTTAATAGCTTGAGACACCCTACACTGGATTGAGACAACTTGTGTATGCACACACATATTGAGTAGCACCTTCAATTGTTTTTGAGGTATAGATTCCTTTCAACCCTGCAAGAGCAGAATAAGCAAGATGTAACTCAAGTTATCACTTCAGCAACATGAGAAGAGTTCATTACAATTTATATGAAATATAGAAATACGTTTCTCCATAAAGCACCTACCAAAATCCCCGTGGTGCACAGGATCATTCAAACCCTCTATGAAAGGCCCAAGAACAAAACTCGGGGACATTGATTGAGTACATATCTTGTACGTTTTCCATTCGATCCCCAAAAAAGACTCCATCACCATGCACCTGACTACAATGTAAAACAAATGATACAGAGAACAGATATGAAAGGGAAGTCTAGGTCAATCAAAATGTATTGCTACGAGCACATATAGATTAACATGAACGCAGATGCTCGATGCATGAGTAAAGGGAGGTTTGGAAAAAATAGACCCTCTTCTAAAAATGATTTTATAAGATATAATGATGTAAAAAATATTGTTAAAATCTTATTGCACAATATGCTCCAAGCAAACCATACCTAGAGGGTTATCATGGTGAAAGCCCCGATTCCAAAGAACCTCTAGCCAACTAAATATTTCAGTTTCATCATCTGGAGTTCCCATGTAACCTTGAGGAGAGCTATCACAGTCAATTTTCAAGGATTTACCATATGTGTAAGATGACTTGATCAACAAGTCGATCTGCGAGGTAAATTACAAAAGAAATGAGCAGAGGAGCTCCGGTAAACGAGGCAGACAAAGCATCAAGAACATAGTACTTACAGCTAAGAGAGAAATAAGAACCTGACCTGGTTACTCCATGCTGCTTCTACAAGATGAGTGCCAAATTCTTCAAGCATCTCATACAGGAGTATTAAAGCTTGCCACTGCTGCTGACTAGTCAACCCAGAGTCAACAGAGCCATACAATTCTCCCACGCCAAGCGATTTAGCTTCCTTGTCTGCCCACATCTCCTTCCTTGTCATAGAACGAGGAGCTGAATTCCCTTCGGACTTATTTTCAGAACAACTAGAATCGATCTTACTCACTTCAGTTACTGATAAAACTGATTTCAGTATATGTAATGACTGCTTCCTTACTAAGCTCTCGTCAACAACCTGAAAGGAAATATGTTTGTACTCATGGATGATCATATTGGAGAAAATGGAGAACCTCTACGAATAGTAGGTATTTTTACCATACCAAGCCTTTCTTTATTTCATCCCAAAACTCTTGTTCGAATCTCAAGTCAAACTCCACAATGTCTTTTTCTAAAACAGAACTTTCAGTTACATCGGTCCAAGAGTCAGAAGAAAGACACAAAGAGAGTACGCTGTAAGCATCTCTTCTCTCTATCGACCCAGCCGAGAACAGCTTCTTGCAGCATTCCCAAATTCTTTTTTTGAAGCCATTTCTGAAGTTCACAATTTTATAAATCATTTAAAACACCAAAACGAAACTAACTTAATAGTATATAACCTTTTAGGTTCTTAACCTCACCTTGAAAGGATGTGCATATTTCCCTGCTGTGAGATCTTCAGAGAGGACTGAGAAGAGAATGCCTTAAAAATAGCAGGAATGAGAAAGCTAATAGCACACGAACGATGCTCAACACTTTGTGACAACAGCCGCTCAGTCATGTTACACAAATCCCACAGTATACCAGCGGCAAACTTTTCAATCTCTGGACCTCTGTTGTGACTTTGGAAAGCAGCATTAAGTATCAAATTTAGGAGATGGCATGACAGTGGAAGCGGAAATGATCCAGACAGAGATAAAATGTAGTTCTCGCCCATGTTTAACCTATTTGAACAATCGTGAACCAACAGCTCACCCCATTTGATGACATCTGATTCTTCATGTTGAAGCATTCCAATCGATACACAAACTGATCTCAGTAAAAAAGGCACCAAATTCGCTCCCAACATATCCAATGCGTTAGTCTCCATCACTACATCAAAGAATGATTGTACAATCTAGTACAATCAATCAAAGAAACAAATGGAAACAAGACAATCGGTAAGCACAAGGGAATGCAACACTGAAAAATTTGACAGCAAGAAAACTACCTTGTTGAGCATATCCAAGTCATATGCACGAACCATCTTCATCAATGGGATAAAGACTCTCCACAAGAATAACTCCAATGCATTATGATTTTCCCGAATACTAAAGCCTGTTTGAATATCAAACACTCAATCAAATTTTGAATCTCGAACACACCATATATCTGATGATCCAAATTTTAACTCACCAAATATTTTAAGTAGATGACAAAGCCCAGCCACCAGTGTACCAATGTGGTTGCAATCATCAGAATCGAATTTCTTGTCCCCTTTTACTGTATCCTATTAAAACATGGAACCAACTTCAGGCGTCAATGTCCCTATCAACAGAGCCTTCAATGGCAATAGATAGAAGAACTATTTTCAACCCTAAACCCATCTTAAAATCAACAATCCAAAGCAAAAGCCTACTACCGCTTTGATCAAGTTACAGTCCCATCACATGAGCACCATGTCATTTTACCCATCACATGAGCACCATGTCATTTTACTAAAATGAGACGTTTAATAGTAGAAGACGAAAGTTGTATGGAAACAGAATTAGTACTGAGATCCAATACCACAATGTCGAAATGCTAAACAACATTTTGAACGCCATTGATGGATTATCCACGAAATTACTTGAAATTATATATAAGCAACAATACCTCCAGATGAAAAGGAAATTCGTCGATGAGTGATTCGAAAAGAGTAGAAGGAGATACACCTGTGGAACTCAAAACACAGTCAAGAAAGGCAGGAACAGCTGCTGGAGGCACCTGTCTGAAACTCAGCGACAGTGAAGTAATCACAGAGGAATCCATTTTGGAATCCATTTCAATCGAAGCTTAATCTTCCGAAGACAGTTACAAGCAGCCGATGAAGCAAAAAAATGAAAACGAATTTGGATTTAATTCATAGACTAGCGCCAAACCCCTCCCTTAAACCCTTTTGGCTCCTTCTTTCAAATAATTTTCGGTTTTCATTTCTTAAGAGATAAAACCTAATCGCGTGATATGGATAATTTAGTTTTTGCAAACGCACCCCGAGATCTCTTTTAATTTTCATTTATGCCCTACAAGTAGTGTGGGCTTTGTTTCTATAACTGGGCCCCTAAGTAAATTTTGTAAAGCCTTATTGGACCAGATAATATTAAAAAAAAAGTTATCCGGGAAATGTTCGGGGTTTTGAACCCGACGTGAATCGAACACGCAACCTTCTGATCTGGAGTCAGACGCGCTACCATTGCGCCACGGATCCGGATATTTATTGGTGCGTCGGTTAGTAATAATACTTAATATGTTTTTTATAAGATATTACAATATGTATTTTCTTTAAAAATGCTTTTGCCGTGTTATTAAAAGTGACAGATGCATGAACTAATGCACATTGGGAAAAAAAAAAAAAAAAAGAACTAATGCACATTAAAAAATATATATTATATCTCTATCATGTAAATTTTAAGAAAATATCATCTAATTAAATGTTTTTGTTATCCAGATTAGGATTAGCTTATGATTATATAATTAATTTATAGTTAGTCTTACTTAACAAAACACATGTTTTTTATTATACGATTGTTTAAACTTTAGCATACGCGTTACCAACACGTCGTGTGACCATGTCCATAGTCAATTCAACACAAACCATTAAAGTATTAGAGTATTTGATTAGTAAATAATTCTTTATTAGTATTAAAGTAATTGTTTATTTTTGCATACGCATGCCTCTTTTCTATACTAGTTAAATATATTCAATTTATTATGATATGCTGCTGGTTTATTTTCTATTGTTTTCATCAAGAAATTTATATACAGATTGTTAAATAATGTAGGATTTTTTAGATACACGTTTTAATTAATCATCTTTTTAACAAAAATATAATCGAAGTTCTAAGCTATATTTTTAAAGTATAAAGAAAAGCAAGGTTTATTAATATAAAGGTTCCAAAAATTAGGAGAGATAAAGCCATTGATTAATCATGATTAATTATATTGATCTATACAACTTTAGACTTGCTTTGAACGATAATCACGTGGTCATGACTTAATTAAGGTTATAATCTATGTCAACCTTTGCCTGCCACATTGCAGACCATTTCACATCCATTGGTCTATGACACCAATAAATTAATAATTAATCAAATATAATGTTTTATAAATAAATCAGTATTTAAAAGTTTTGAAGTTAGTCACCATTTTTATATGCAAAAAAAAAAACTATAAACAGTGCGGGCTCAAGTATAATAGAGTTCCTTGGGCGAAAACCAAAAAAATATTAATGGGCCCTTTCAAACTAAATTTTTCTAAGTCATGGACTCTCCGAAGCTAAAAAAATATTTTTTTCCATTTTTGAGTTATAAATCTCATGAGCAAAACATTTTCTTAGTTTTTAATTTTTTTTTCAAAAGTCATAGATCCCTCATAAAAACAAAAAAGAATTTGCTGAAACTAATTATTTTTCTTTTTTCCGGTCAGTTACATTTTTTTTGTTAATTAAAACATGTAAAAAAAATTTATGGGCCCCTATTTAAGGTGGGCCCTGGGCGGTCGCACCGCTTGTCCTCCCTCCTGAGCCGGCCCTGACTATAAATATAACGTAAAATTATAAATCTGTATATTTTTTTATATTATATTCATGAAAATTAAATTTCGTTTTACTTTTTCCGTTTTAACCTAATAATAAAAAGATAAGTTTTAATATAAGTTATATCAATTCCATAAGATTATATACTGATAAAGATCTGGTTTATGTACTCGTAATGTATAAGCTCCCTGTTCACAAAATTTGAAAAATATAAATGAGTTATAATTTACAATTAATGCTAATTCAGAAGAATCGTTTTGATTGGTTAAAAACAAAGTCTTGGAAAGGGAAAAGCAAGTTGAAAATGAAAGAAAATGGTTGACCACCAAAACTCACGTCTCGAGAAACGTCCTACCCATATGAATTGTGCCATTATTCTTATTATTATAGTATTCTATAAATATTTCAGCCCAAGATTTTAGAATTTTCAAAAAAAAATTTAAATAGTATCAATTTTGGAAAGTTTAAAAGATCCGAATAAATAATTAAAAAACGGTGTCAAAAAAAAAAAAAAAATTAAAAAGCAAGGTTCAGTATATTCAGAATATTCTCAGTTAGGTGCCATTTTGACTGCTTAAACGTCCGGATCTCTACACTTTCTTGATATTAATAACTTTGAAAATTATACTATGAAATATTTTTTTTTTTAATATCTTCTTTTTTGTTCCTGCCACCAACGATAAACACGTATTTATTTGTATATAATAAATAACAAGACCATACGTATTTAAAGTTTTTTTTTTTTGAAATGTAGAAGAAAATAAAAATAGTAAAAGAAGTTAAAATAACTGAAATTAATATTACAAGGATTTATTACCTTGCAAACCAAAAAAGTAAAAAAAAAAAAACCGACTTATCTCGCACGAAAATGACCTTCGCACGTGCGGCGTTCATTTTATAAGCATACTTAAACTCCAATTTATTGGAATTAAAAAAAAAAGACATCAAAGCATCTGTAATCAGAGCGTAATTAGAGCCGTCCGATCATCTAGCTGCCATCACCGTTCACCAATCCCTTCACAGATCATCGCCTCCTCTCTCTGTGTCTATCGCTCCTCTTTCTCTCTCCGTCGATCTCGCCGGCGAGACGTTCTCTTGGTGGTGAGTTCTGCTGGTTTTGCTTTTGATTTCGCTATTTTTTTTGCTGTTGCGTTGGTGATATCTGGGTTGTGGAATTGTCGATGTTTCTGCATTACCTTCTTTGATTTCTTTTTTCGGTTTCGAATCGTATTTTCTTGTGTTCTTCTGATTTAATTGTTGTATTTCAAGCGACAGATTGGATGATTTTTTTTCCTTTTTTCCCTTATTAACGCAACTTTTCTAGGGCTTAGACTTTGTTCTTATTTAGCATTCCCAGAAAATTTGACTGAAGGCAAGATCTATGGTAACGGTATAAAAAGAAGTTGTTGAGTCCTTAAACTGCTCTCTTTTGTTGTTCTAGTTTTACGTGACACCAACCTCATAGTTTACTTTTATTCAAATTATCTTGTTCGTCTTTAATTGAAATTCTCGTTTCTTGTATCCCTGGAATATGCATAGATTTTAAATTGTTTTGTGATGATGGGCAGAGTAATAGTAGCAATCAGACTTTGGCATCTCAGAAACCGTCGAAGTAGCAGCTGGATTGGAAATCTTCTTATCCTGCAGCTCGTGGTCCCTTGCTTTCGTTCGTAAATGGGCTGTTTCCACTCAAAAGCAGCTAGAGAATTTCCAGGACACGAAAACCCCGTAAAGCTTGCCTCCGAGACAGCCTGTAAGTTACTTGCGCAATAAGTTTATACTCCTCTACATTAATTTCGATGTGCAAGATCTCAGAAATCATCACTCTGCATGTTCATTTGTTATATGATACAAGACTCCCCAGCTGAGTTATATTTGATCTTTCTTCCCTGTTCCAAAAGGGTCTTCAAGTATTGTCTATCCATCTACAAAAATTTTCATCGTTATTTAACTCTATCTAATGTCTCAAGATGTTTCTTGCTACCAATACCATGACCTAGTGTTCTTCCAGTTTATAACCTGGTTTCAGTTTACTGCATAGTTTATCTACATCCAGAAACCTTCAAGATGGCGTCCATTTCCATAATTTAATGTGTATAAACGAATTAATCTTTTTGTTCCTTTTTCATTCTGTTGACCTCGCAGCGCTGCTTGTTTTTCTCTTGTCCAGTTAGTGTGAGTGAGGTTGAAGCATTGTTCGAGTTGTTCAAGAGCATAAGCAGTTCGGTTGTTGATGATGGTTTGATAAACAAGGTACAAAATTGATAACTCTTTGACCCCATTGGATCTTCATGGCCCCATTAGTACACTTTTTATTCTTTACGCTATCCATCAATAGTATTTTTCAACTTCGTTGACTTTCGTCAATTTATTGGAGCAATTATTATACTTCCATGCTGATCTGTAACCTTCACTGTTCCCCTGTGTCACACAAATTCAGTGTATCTAGACCCTTAACGTCTGACTTCAGTTGTTTTCATTGATTGGTTTGTCTCTGAAATTTGAGGCTTTGGTGGCCCACCTTTTTTATATATTTTTTTTTAATCTCGCTTCACGTGTGTACAGGAAGAGTTTCAACTTGCCTTGTTCAAGAACCGGAAGAGGGAAAATATATTTGCTAATAGGGTAAGCTAAGTTTCTCAGGCTTCTACAAATTTGTCTTTATGGGAGAATGATCTGAACCAAGAACTCTTGGTCGAAAAGATCCAGTTCATTAAACTAAACTATCATTTCTCCTTGCAGATTTTTGATATGTTTGATGTTAAACGAAAAGGAGTCATAGATTTTGGGGATTTTGTCCGATCCCTCAATGTTTTCCACCCCAATGCTTCTCTAGAAGACAAAACAGATTGTAAGTTGACTCAAGGGAGTTTCATATCTATTGTTTCTCAGAGCTTTTGTGATAGTTGTTTTGACTCTATTGTACGTTTTTCTCAGTTACGTTTAGGCTTTATGACATGGACTGCACAGGTTTCATTGAACGCCAAGAGGTAATAACCTCCATTCTGTTTTTTTGCATCTAAGCCCAAAAGTGTTCCATACATATCTGCATCCAATCAATAACAAAATACCATGTAGTATAAATCCAGCCCTTGTTACGAAAATACTAATAGCTAACATTCTAGATTCTCCTCCTACGCATTGATATATGTTTCTGCATATCACAAGTTAGAAAGCAAATTCAATTAAACACTGGTCGCTAAAGATACCAGCCAAACACCATCTTTGCATGGATGTTGTTTGAGTCTTTAACTTTGAATGAATACTCTTGCTGGAAATCATTGTTGTATTTGTTTTGTTGCAGGTGAAGCAAATGTTGATTGCCCTTCTATGTGAATCTGAAATGAAACTGGCTGATGAAACCATAGAACTAATACTCGATAAGGTTTGCTGCCTAATTTTTCTCAGGTTCTGTCTTTTAGGGAGTTTTTACTAAACATTAGAACTAATGTTATAAGCTCATTCATCAACAGACATTCGAGGATGCAGACGTGAATCAGGATGGGAAAATTGATAAATCAGAATGGAGTGCTTTCGTGAACAAAAACCCATCATTGCTTAAGATCATGACACTACCATATCTCAGGTATGTTTTGATATAACCATGAGGTGAAAAAGAGATTTGAAATGTCACATAATATTCTAATGATGATGCTCCAATCTATGTCAGGGATATAACAACAACGTTTCCGAGTTTTGTCTTCAATTCAGAGGTAGAGGAGATTGCTACATGAAAAAACCAAACTGGTTACCAACTGGTTATAAACTGGAAGAAGAAGAAGATCAATTCTGAGTTGATTGGTGTGATCAACATCTGTTTGCAAACATTAGAGCGTATTTTTTTTATTTTTTTTGGAATTCTTTTTCTTCCATCGATTTTCATTGTTTTCTTCTTTTGAGAAAAGTTTTGATGTTGAGTTTTAGCTAAGAAAAGAGAGCGTAAATTACAAATCTTTTACTCCATATTATTTTAGGTAAATTGATGATTGTTATACGTGTACATAACATATCACATGTTTGTTCTTATTGGATTTTGAAAGTAGATTAAAAGAAAAAACATACTCTTTTTTTTATTAAAAGCTAATTGGGGTCTGATTGTTCTAACTCAATTTAATGGCTTTAAACTATGAATATGAAGAATTATTGGGCCTTTTATGCAAAGTAAAAGTTCATATATCTCTATGCCCAACATAATTTACTTGTACAGCCATTTGCGCTCCTTAATTTATTACCGTCGATGCTTCGCGCTGCAAATCAATTTCCAGGTCTTTAGGGTTCTTTGATTTCGTTCTTCTACTTTAGACTGGAATTTCATAATTCGTATGTAGTTCCCAATTCCTCTTAATTGTTGCATTGCGATTTCGATTCCTCTAAACTCGAGCTTCTTCGATTTTTCTCTTAGACCAATAGTGTTTTCGCTTCCTTCGTGTGGATTTGCTGCTAAATTTTAGTTAGGGAATCGAGATTTCTATCTTTGAGACTGATGGTTAGGAAAGCCCTAATATCCGGAGCTCTGTGCTGTCCCTCAGTTTGCAGACCCGCGAATTTGGTCCTGTTCTGCACTAGTCTTCATCCTACTAGCTTGAACTGGGGAGCTTCTTCTGAAGTGATTCTCAATAAGAAGCTAGAAACAGCTCTCAAAGGTAACCATGTGACTGATGCGTGGGAAGTGTTTAAAGACTTCAAACGGCTTTATGGTTTGCCAGACAGTGAAATCATGAACAAGTTTGTCACGGTACTGTCTTACTCCTCTGATTCCGGATGGCTGTCCAAAGCCAATGATTTGACTCTTTTGGCTTTGAAGCACAACTCAGGTCTCTTACGTAGCGATGTTCTTACGAAGTTATCACTATCTCTAGCTAGAGCTCAGATGCCTGAACCTGCCTGTTCTATCCTTCGAGCAATGCTGGAGATGGGCTATGTCCTAACCTCAGATGTCTTAAAGCTTATCGTGATGCATATGGTGAAAACAGAAGTTGGGGCTTACCTAGCTTCGAATTATTTGGTTCAGGTTTGTGATCGTTTTTTGGAAGTAAATTCGTCGAAGAGAAATAACCCCCGGAATATAACGAAGCCTGATACCATCTTGTTTAATCTTTTACTCAGATCTTGTGTAAGATTTGGTTTCTCTCTAAAGGGCCAAGAACTGATCGAGCTGATGGCAAAAGTTGACATCATTGCTGATGCATACACGATTGTGATCATGTCTTGCATTTATGAAATGAATGGTATGCGGGATGAGTTGAAGAAGTTCAAAGAGCATATTGGTCAGGTACCAGCTCAACTTCTTTGTCACTACCGACATTTTTTTGATAATTTGTTAAGCCTGGAGTTCAAATTTGATGATATTAGTCATGCCGGCCGGCTTGTCTTAGGCATATGCAAGAGTGAGGATTTGATTCCAGTTCAGAATCTTGAATTTGTTTCTGAAAAGCCAAGGGTTCTACCTGTTGGGTCTCACCATATCAGATCAGGGTTAAAGATCCAAATTTTACCCAAGCTTTTGCAGAGAGATTCATCGTTAGGTGTGGATACCGAAACTACATTTGTTAGCTATAAAAATGGTAAGCTTGATATCACGAACAAGACTCTTGCAAAGTTAGTATATGGGTACAAGAGACATGGGAAAGTCCTTGAGCTATCAAAGCTTTTGTTTTCGCTAGGTGGGTCTAGATTATGTGCTGATGTTATTGATGCTTGTGTTGCTCTTGGTTGGTCAGAAGCTGCTCATGATATTCTTGACGACATGGAATCTGCTGGACATCCCATGGAATTGACCACGTATAAGAAGGTCTTGTCGGGTTATTACAAGAGCAAGATGCTAAGAAACGCCGAAGTGCTTCTAAGACAAATGACGAGAGCCGGGCTCATCACAGATCCATCGAATGACACGATGGATTTACTACAACCTGAAGAAAAAGACACTAAAAACATAGAGCTCAAGTCCCTCTTGGTTAAGGAAATGAATGCAGGAGAACAAATAAAAGTCCCAAGTATGCTCTACGAGCTAAACTCATCCCTCTATTATTTCTGCAAAGCTAAAATGCAAGAAGATGCCTTGATAACCTTCCGGAAACTTCAGAAGATGAAAACCCCACCAACTCTTCAAAGTTTCTGGATTTTAATGGACATGTACTCATCACTTGGCATGTACCGAGAGATCACAATCGTGTGGGGAGATGTCAAAAGGAACATGTTGAGCAGAAACTTAGAGGTAACACAAGATCTGTTAGAGAAGTTTGTGGTGAACTTTCTCAGAGGTGGGTATTTTGAAAGAGTAATGGAGGTTATTAATTGTATGAAGGAGAAAGATATGTATACTGATCTAGCTATGTATAAGGCTGAGTATCTAAAGCTTCATAAGAATCTATATAGAAGCTTGAAAGCATTAGATGCTGAAACAGAGGCGCAAGCCAAGAGAATTGAGGATGTCAAGGCCTTTAGGAAACTCGTTGGAATCGTATGAGATCTTTTTGAAACTTATAACAGTTTTGTAAATGTGAATTTTTGACCACATAGGTTTTGCTGGGGGTGCTTTTTGGAGAAATCAAAGTTGGAGGGTTATGGGAATAGTCTTGTAAGACTCGAAGGACTTGTTTTGCAATTTCACTGAAGTTATGAGATCCTAATAAAGTGGGCTTTTTTATACATCCAAATAAGAAGCAAAATGGGCTGACCAATGAAAGCCTATAAGCTCAGGAGAAGCAACTCACTGAGTGAACTCGTGAACTCACTGGGTTGTAGTTAACTTCCGATTCTGAGCTGGTGGCTTATTTCGTAGCTCAAAAGTACTCAATCGGAAGCTCGGACCCTAATCAAAACCCTTTGTCATGGATTCACCGCCGATGAAAAACCCTATGGATGCTTTGTTCGGCGAAGATTCCGGCAACGATTCTCCATCTTCGCGTTCGCGATCGTCCTCTTCCGGTAACGCTTCTTCATCCTCCTCCTCGTCTTCTTCTTCTTCGTCCTCGGCGGCGTCTTCTTCTAAGGGTGGAGATGAAGAAGGAGGTGGTGGTCGTGTGGAATCTAGTAGCTCAAGCGATAGCGGGAGTAGCGGCGGGAAAGAGGACGAGCATGGAGATGATAAAGTAGACAGCTATAGGAGCAACGATAATGGCGAAGCTGGAACGTACGCCTATGAAGAAGAAGATGAAAATGATCTTTTTGGGTCTGATAATGAAGAATACACTAAGACACCCGCCGTTAGCACCTACTCCATTCCTGGTAAGTTCGAAGTTGTTGAGATTTGTAATGTTGTGTCGTCACATTTGGAACCGAAAACTGGGAAATTTGGCATGGTACTTCCTTTTCAAAACTGTTCGGCTCGAACCATTGCTCTATGTTTATGCTTCGCGTATACAACATTGTCTGTTCTAGCTTTTTTCCCCCTTTCTTTCCCTTTTTACGGTTGATTGTGTTTATATAAACGTCTCGACGACTTTGTGCTTTATTATTTAATCAAGCCATGTGAGTCTCAGACTGTAATGTGATTGATGTGACTTTTCACGATTAGCATATTGTGAGGCTTGGACCTTTTGTCTCACCATTATCTCATGTAAGAAGTTCTGAGATGGTTTTTTCCTATTTCTGAATTATGACAGTGTTGCCTGCGGGGTGGAGCAATGACAACCACGGTGGGAGAGGAGGGTTTGGACGTGGTCGTTGGCCAAATGGAAGAGGGGGAGCTGGGCTTCTTCCTCGACCTGGGCCTTACCCTGGTGGACGAGGTGGTCGAGGTTTTGGTGGAAGATACCAGAATTATCAGCGTGATGAGCGTTTTGTTTCTGAGCTTAAACTTAGGAAAAGCAAAGAGACGTTGTCTAGAAAATCTACCGTCTTTCAGGAGGTGACATTATAAAGGAATACTGTTGTTGTCTTCCTAATTCTTAGAGGCTTACCCATTAGCTAGCACCTGTTTATTCTGCGTTCATATTCATTGGTATGGTAACATGTTTGATAAAGTGTTTAACTTCAACAGCCATGTGAGCTTACCTGCTACAGTCGTGTAGACGGTGGAGAAGTATTCTTTGATGAGCGGGGATTGGTGAGAGCTTTTTGGTATTGTTGTTCCTTTAGACTCTCGCTTTTCATTTAGTTATCCAATTGAAATATCTAGTTGATGACTTAATGGACGCATATAAATATATACTCAGGCACATGCTTATGTGCATGTAGACACACACATATGTATATATAAGTTGTTCACGGCTCACATGCATTCACTTTATTCTCCTATCCCAGAGGCTTTTCAAGCAGCGTGTTTCTGAAGAGATTGGAGCGGATTTGAATCAAGGTTATGATACATTTATTGAGAAAAAAGGTAAAGGATTAGTGGCACAAGCTATTTATCAGAAATTTAACATATGTAAGACGTAAAAGTATGATTTATTTCAGCTGTTTATTTGTTATTTGACACAGATCTGGGCTCTGAGGGATTTGGTGACCTTCTTGGCAGCATTAGAGCAAAAAACATTTCACTGGAGAACATTCATTTTGTGGTATGAAGTGCTTGTATATATTTGTACATTTGACTATCAATTCATTGTTCTGAAGAGATTATCTGAAGGCTTTCTCTTTTGCTATGTTTCGGACAGACGTTCCGCAATAATCTAAATAAGGTAGATGCCCTACAATTATTTTGATTTTATTTTTAAATTGGTTAACGCAACCTGTTTTGTTGTTTATACCAAGTAAGAGATGATTATCATGGTTCTGTTTGACCTTTCTGATATGAAATGGTTTTATGCTCTGTTTTATTCTTTCAGATACTGGGTACTGCTTACAATCAGCATGAACCGTGGGAAATGGGAGTTCATAAGAGGAATGGAACCATATATCTGGATGTACATAAACTGCCTGAAAGGCCACAAAGTGACTTAGATCGCCGCAGGTAATCTTCATTTTAATCGTCTTTTGTCGGGGAAAAGTGATTTCACCGATTTTATTAGTGAAAGTTAAATACTAAGCAATGTTGGTGGAATTGGCTCAGAACTTCAAAGTTTCTTTATGAAAACCATACTGCATTTGTGCTACAGACTGTTACGTAATGTGAAGAATGTTATGTTTCCAGCAGATGTTACTGGGGTTATTGTTTTGAAAGTCTAGCAACCGAAGATCCAGCAAGAGGTTATGGAGAAATACATCATGTGGACGCAAATGTTGAATTTTGCTCTGTTGTCAAGACTAAACTAGGAGCTCACCGTGTTCTGATGGGTGCTGAAATGGATTGCTACGATGAAACTGACGATGGAAGGAGGATTTACATAGAATTGAAAACCTCTCGCGAGGTATACTTCGTTGCCTCCCTCGAAGCTCTTGTTATTTTGGATTCTCTTTGCTGTTTGCAAACCCATTCGCCTGTAACTTCCCTACTGCTGCTCTCCAGCTGGATGACCGTACCGTAGAGAGATTTGAGAGAGAAAAACTGCTCAAATTCTGGGTAAGGGCACACACGGCCTGCTGCATGTATTTCTTTGTTATCCTCTCTTTGAAGTCTTAGAAATAACAGTGAGAAACCCGGTTTTCATGCTACAGATACAATCATTCGTAGCAGGCGTCCCATACATTGTCGTTGGATTTAGGTAAATTGCTGAGCATTTTCTGTGATAAACTCAGAAAGTCCAAGCCTTTTGCGATTCAAGTTCAAGGTAAGCATTCCATTTCCCTTTCGACTTGGTGCAGGGATGACGGAGGACGACTAATACGCACAGAGAGACTAAGAACGAAGGATATTGCTCACAGAGCCAGATTGAGAAACTATTGGCAGGTCAGTGTTGCTAATTGCTATTAATAAACTCTCATCATTACACATAGTTAATTAGAAACATTAACACAGTAGTTGAGTTTTGTAGGGAGGAGTGTGTTTGGCTTTTGCCGACGAGGTTTTTTGCTGGCTATACGGCACTGTTAAAGAAAGTAAGCACCAGTTTCCTCTATATTCATCTCCATAGATCATGAAAGATGATCTCTTTTGTCATGTGTTGTGTGGAACTGTTATTTTTGCAGACGAAGATTACATACTTCAGTTCGTGCACCCTTTTATGAGGCTTGAGCTTCTACAAGCTCAGTCTTGCCCTGATGCCATTACTAATCATATTCAGCTTCTACAACAACCTTCATCATCACCTCAGTAAACATTGGATTGCTCTCTTCTTCAATGGAGTTCTTCATTTTTGTTTTCAATTATTCCATTGAGTTTACTTTAATTTATCTCTCTTTTTTTGAGTAATTTTGTAGCTTGACTTAGATTCTGATTTTGGACTTGTTGCAATTTATAACCAAACGTTATCTCTTGGACGTTTGAAGGTGTTTGTCCACGTTAATGCTCAGCCTCTAAGGTGGGCCTCTTTAGTTTCCAATTTTAAACGGTGAAAGCCTAAGACCTATCACGTGAGCATCACGTGAAATCTAAATTTGTTCGTCTATTTCCAGTTTTGTCCCTCTTATTATCTTCAATAAAAACGAAAAAAAAAATCAAAGAAAAAAAATATATTCTCCTGTACAATTAACAGACTACTGGTCAGATAGAGATATACGCGAACGAGAGAGCTCCATATCAAAACCCTAGAGCTCATTTCTCTCAAGATTCGGCTATCGATTGTCGCCTCACCGGTGTGAATCTCCGGTTGACGGTGCCGGAAGTTGTATCGTTCTTTTTGGAAAAGGAGCGGAGAGATTGGAATCATGTATAAGGAGAGAGGGACGGTTGGATCGAGGGCGGAGGTCGTGGATCGGAAGCGAACAAACGAGGTTCATGATAACCGCCCCTCTTTGTCATCATCGTCTCATCCCGCAAATGGAAAGGGCAAGGTCACGGCGCACTCCGTCTTGATGGGAAAGCAGTTACATGAACACAGGGATTCGCGTTCTGCTTCGCTGTCTAAGAATAACATTTCCGATGGTAAGATTCATTTTGCCTCTATCGCTGCTTTTCCTGTATGTTATCGGAATTGTAGATGGTTTGATTCGAGTCCGTATTTAGGGTTGCTTTGTGTCTCCTGATTTGGGGATTCAACTTTCCTGGAAAAAAATTGATATTTCTAATCATTGATATCCTAATGTACAAAGGTATATTCTTTTTAATGATTGACTCCTTTGACATTTAATGTGGAAGAGCCTCCTTAACTTTTCAAGCAATTATTCGTTCTGCAATGGAATTCGTTCTCGTGTATATAAAAGCATTAAAGCTAGAAGATTGATCTTAAACGAATGGAGTTTTTGTTTCGTGTGTTCATTTAGCTGATATAGCTAAACATTCTTATTTCTTTATATATAAGAAGGATGTTGAGCACTTGTTGTGGTTATAATGGCTGTAGATATATCAGACACAGACAGCGAAGAATCAGAGGTTAGTGGTTCTGATGGGGAGGACACCTCATGGATATCCTGGTTCTGCAATCTACGTGGGAACGAGTTCTTCTGTGAAGTTGACGATGATTACATCCAGGATGACTTTAACTTGTGTGGTCTCAGCCATCAAGTTCCTTACTACGATTATGCCCTTGATTTGATTTTGGATGTTGAATCGTCACATGGTAAGTTTTGGTAATTAGGGAATATTAGTATGTGATTATTTGTGTTTCATGACAGTATAGCAAAAAAATTGGGTTGCTTTTGATGTTGTGTCTTCAATGTTTGATTTGAATTGGTGGGTAATAGGTGAGACATTTACAGAGGAACAGAATGAATTGATCGAGTCAGCAGCAGAGATGCTATATGGAATGATCCACGCTCGTTACGTATTGACAAGCAAAGGGCTGGCTGCTATGGTAAGAAATGATCTACTGAATTCGCATACTCAATCGCATATAGTTGACTGACTGGTGTTACCAATGTTTTGCAGTTAGACAAATACAAAAATTATGACTTTGGAAGATGCCCAAGAGTTTATTGTTGTGGCCAACCTTGTTTACCGGTTGGTCAATCAGATATCCCACGAGCAAGCACTGTAAAGATATATTGCCCCAAATGTGAAGACGTCTATTATCCACGATCAAAATACCAAGGAAGTATCCTTTTTTTATAACTTAACTCACTCCACTTATACATTCATATGCTTAATGAAGAGTTTGGTCTGGTTTAGCTTTGATATACCTTTATTATGTTTGTGTTTTTGCTGCAATCTTTGGTTGGTTGTTCTTTAAACACAAAACAGACATAGATGGAGCTTACTTCGGGACAACGTTTCCACATCTGTTCCTGATGACGTACGGACATCTGAAGCCACAGAAGGCATCACAAAGCTATGTTCCAAGAGTGTTTGGATTCAAGCTACACAAGCCATGAGACGAGATGATGGAAGAGTACACCATAAAAGCAAGGTCAGCCACAGGATTCGGAAGGGGCAGTGTTTTGAAAGAAGCAGAAAAGAAGACTTTTGTATGACAAAGGTCGAGAGTAGTTTGTGTCTCGTCTGTTGTGTCCTTGGAATAGACACATTAGCAAGCATGGATTGGTAAAGTAAAATCTTGTAATACCTTTGAACCTATTATTGTTTCTTTTCTTTTCCACTACCTAAAATGGTTGGAGCATTATCAAATTTGAAAAAATTGTTACTTTGTGACCTATTATCAAATTTGTTGCAGAGTCGGTCAACAATCCATAAGACCAACTTAGCAAGTTAAGCTTCTTTGTAGCTTTGGATAAGCTATTTTCTTTATATGATTAAGGCGTTTTTCATCGTTGTTTGCCATCAAGGTTTGCTCGGAAACTGCTTCCTGCAAGAGATTGATACGAATTTAAGTATTTAACTGATGCCGATGAAGAAAAGCTCTCCTTTTTATTCTTTCTTTCTTTTTTTTTATTATTGTATAGCCGTGTATAGGTGTGTTTGTGTGTTGTTACGACCATATAGTTCTGCAGATACGTAGAGAACTCTCTTTCTCTCTCATCTCTCTCTCTCTCTCTCTCTCTCTCCTTGGGTGGTGGTGAAGATTAGGCGTTGTGATTGGTTTCTTCCTCTATAACTATAACCCTCTTATTGAATTCGGGCCAATTCAAAGTTCTAGCCTTTCCTCGTCCGTACAAGTTACAACCCTAATTCGAGAAGATCTTGGAGACAAATTCTACCCTTGTTAGTTGTTTCCGTGTTGGATCTTTAACTTGGCGTAGATTGAATTGCTATTCTCTTATAATGCCGCCTTTCATGTCTGGCTCCAGAGCCGTATTCTCCTTAATTTCATGCCGAAACGCAATCAGGGGTTCAATCAGTCGCGCAGGGATCACCCCGGGGAGCTCTATTTCTGATCAATTTCGTCGATTTGGTTCTCTTTCCGCCCTCAATAGATGTTTGATATCCTATGATGATGCCAACGTTTCCCCCAAAAGATTGCCTGCCACTGGCAGCGTATTTCAGAGACGGCATTTTCTGGGTTGCGGAGACGGTGAAGAAGGTGGGGGTGAGTTGTCGAAGATCTACGAAGAGCGACGTGTTTTAGGGTAAATTGAATTCATAGCCTTTCCTCCAATTTCAGAGTTATCCATTGATTTTCTGATTTATACACTTCTTTTGTGTTTGTTCTTACAATACCTTCCCAAATCATCTAAAATGCTTCAACTTTGAGAAATTTGTAGCCCTGGAGATCAAATAGTGAAAGAATGGTTCAATGATCTATTCAGTTTCTGATGCTTTTTAACTATGCAATCATCAATGGTTTTAAGGATATGTATAGTCTTGTTTTGAATCAATCAACTATGAACAATCTGAAGTTTTGTTCTGATAGTGATATGTTGTTTTGAAAACAGGTATTCTCCAGAGCAATTGTTTAATGTGGTTGCAGCTGTAGACTTGTACCATGGATTTGTCCCTTGGTGTCAACGCTCTGAGATTCTTAAAGAATATCCAGATGGTTCCTTTGATGCAGAATTAGAGATTGGTTTCAAGTTTCTTGTTGAGAGTTATACTTCTCATGTAGAATCCGAAAGACCCAAATGGATAAAGGTACACTGTTGTTATCATCTGATGTTGAATTCTGAGGTAGTAAATAATGATGAACTGACTCCAAAAGTGTAATTTTGCAGACAACAGCAAGAGACACTGGTCTCTTTGATCACTTGATAAACCTTTGGCAATTCAAACCTGGACCCATTCCAGGAACCTGTGACCTTTATTTCCTTGTCGATTTCAAATTCAATTCACCTATTTACCGACAGGTAATAAAACAACACTTGAAAACAAGAAGCTGTTGATATGTGTTTGTTCCTTAAAAGTTGGAAAGTGTGTGTGTTGTTTTTGCAGGTGGCTTCAATGTTCTTAAAGGAAGTAGCAACAAGACTTGTGGGGGCATTCAGTGATAGATGCAGACTAGTATATGGTCCAGGCGTTCGAGTAGACGAAAACGCATATCAGCAAAGAGCTTGAGACAACATATACACATCTAGAAACTGAAGAGGTAACCTTCACACACTACTGTTTTTCTAGGCCCATTTTACACCAACCTTAATCTTACACCTCTTGTTTGCTTAATCTAAATATATATATATATGAATGAATGTTTTTGCTTAATGATATAAACAAAAAAAATTTAATCCAAATTCTCAAATAGTGAACACGCAGTTTTGCCTTTGTTCATCAAAAAGCCATCTCCTTTCTTAAAAGTCAACTTTGATGGACTTTCTCCCACTTTTATCTTTTTAGTTATTATATACAAATAATTTTTAAATGGAAAAATAAAAAGTTTGATTTGATCTGTGAATATTAGGTGGGTCTTTTTAAATAAATAGAACATATATAAATATAAATTAGAAAACCGGAGTATAGAAGGTACAAACTTCAAGATGATATGGTATAACAACCGGGTTTATTGACTTATCATTTGCCAACTGAATTCTTCATTAAAAAAACCAAAGAATGTGTTTTTTCCAATAAGATAATGACAAGAAAGAGAGAAGAAAAAAAAGGTTTTGGTTTGGTCTCACTTTCTATAATTATATACATTTTGAAGTCAATAGGTCTTCTTCTCCTCTGTCTCTTTATTGCTTTGTCTTTTACTTTTCTTCAACTTGTAATCACATTCTCTGCTTCTCTTTAGATTAAGGTCTTTGTTCATACTCATTTTTCTACTGATTGTGACCTTGTCTAATTCCTAAACCCGTTTTAGGGTTTTGGTTTTACAATCTTCTTTCATTTGCATACTAAACCAATCAAACAAAATCTCCCTTTTTATTCCAAGGACCATTCATAGCCTCTTCACTTCTTTCTCTTTATCTCTCCAAATTCTTGTGGTTTCTTGATATATATATACTCTAGACTTAAGATTTAAGATCTCTCAACGAATAAGATATCCAGAATTCTCATCTCGAAGACAAAAGAAGCAGTGGAGACATGAATTGTCTGTTTTTGTTCAAGTCCAAGAAACCCAAATCTGTAAATAAAGACGATGAAGAGAGCAGAGGGAAAGAGTCATTACAAAAGTCATCTCCGGAGAACATCAGAGAGTTGCGCAAACAAGGAGAGCAAAATCTGAGGGTTTTCTCTTATAAAGAACTCAGTCACGCCACTCGTGACTTTATCAGAAAGCTGAAAATCGGAGAAGGTGGCTTTGGTTGTGTTTATAAAGCCACAATTCCCAATTACTCTACTTCTGATCCTAATTCTCCACCACTTATCGTCGCCATCAAGAAACTTAATCAACAGGGTTTACAGGTAACTTCAAAATTCACGAATTTCATCATAGATTCGAAAAACAAGAACTTGAAATGTTGATTTAAACCACAGGGGCACAAGCAATGGCTAGCAGAGGTTCAATTCTTGGGTGTAGTGAACCACCCTAATGTAGTCAGACTCTTAGGTTATTGCTCAGAGGACAAAGAAACAGAGATCCAGCGGCTTTTGGTTTACGAGTTCATGTCTAATCTCAGCTTAGAGGATCATCTCTTCACTCGAACAACCCCAACATTACCATGGAAACAAAGACTCAAAATCATGCTTGGTGCAGCTCAAGGTTTAGCTTACTTACACGAAATCCAGGTGATTTTTTAAAACCCAACCCATCATTCAAAATCTTTTCTTACAAACACCCTTTTGATTAATTTTCACGAAATTGAATAATCAGACACTAAAATCTACGTTTTGATAGGTCATATACAGAGACTTCAAATCCTCCAATGTCCTCTTAGACAACGACTTTAATCCAAAATTATCCGACTTTGGTCTCGCTAGAGAAGGTCCTGAAGGAGACGAAACTCACGTCACAACTGCAGTAAGCATCAATCAATCACAAAATCATCAATTTCACAATCAAAATTCAATCTTTCTCATCTTCTTTTTGTTGTTTTCAGAGAGTTGGAACACAAGGGTATGCAGCTCCAGAGTATGTACAGACAGGTCATCTAAAAACACAAAGCGATGTCTATAGCTTCGGTGTTGTTCTCTACGAGATCATAACTGGTCGTCGAGCCATTGATCGTCGGAGACCAATAGCTCAACAGAAGCTTCTAGAATGGGTAAAACAGTATCCTGTCGAAAGTAAGAGCTTTTGTATGATTATAGACTCGAAGCTACGCAATAACTACTCAATCGATACGGTAAAGAGAGTTGCTAAACTTGCTGATCATTGTTTGAAAAAGATCGATAAAGAACGTCCCACCATGGACTTTGTCGTCGATTCTCTCAAGAAGATCATTCAAGAATTAGATAAATCAGCGTAAGTGAAAACGACGCTGTAGTAAGTGTATTTCGGTTTGGCACGAAAAGCCCATATAATAACATTAAGCCCATTATGAAAATATGTTACGGAAACGGTGCCGTATTACGTGCATTTAGATATGTGAGGGAAAAAAAATACACTTAATAGGATTTATTAAAAGTTTATGTAAGAAAAAATAATTGGAATATAGGGCTTGTATTAAATCAAAATCAAAAGTTGTGTACTTAAATCAAAAGTTATAAAAAAAAACCCTAATATATTATCAAGAAATACTGCGCAGTCAATTATTACTAATTTAGAATATTATTTTTCCCACATTTATGTATATTGACTAGGAAAAATATTAATAATAATGTATTAAATTGATTATTATATAGGCCTTCATTTTATTATATATGGAACCAATAATTAGTATTGTCTGGCTTGTATCACAAATTAAAGGGCTTAGAGAGGCCCAGATTTCTGTAAAAAAAAGGCCCCGTTTCTGTATAATAAAAAAGAGGCCCAGTTTCTGTAAAAAAAAAAGAGGCCCAGTTTATTTATATAGGCTTTACGCGTTCAGATGATGATGATACTAAACCGACGCGCATTCTGCGCGCGTTGAGCGCGTTTGCGTAAAATCCCTAGGGGGTTAGTCCACATATTTTTGCTGTTTTTCCGGAAAAAACACAATCTCTTAAGTTTTAGGCGCGTCAGGTACTACTTTTTGTCTTTTCTAGTTTTCTACTAACTTGTTATTTCTTTTAATTCGTTCGTTTTTTTTTCCTTCTCTCTTTTTTTTTTGTTAACCATTTTTTCCCCTTAATTAATAAATTATTTTTGTTTGTTTTCTCGATAATAATAATAAATACGACGATAACAAAAATAATGGTAAATATTATTATAGCAATAACAAAAATAATCTGCACACTAATTTATGAAACGAAATCACTCTGTTATAATACCTGTTATAACCAAATTTTCTATATAGATATAAGAAAATAAGAACAATTAATATAGAAACCAATAATTTTTTCATCCCATATCTTATTGACCTAATAAAATTAAACTTCAAAAATATATTTATTTTGATTAAAATATTAGCAAACTAATATTGGTGATAAAATCCAATAAATTAGTTAATTTTGCGAGCGTTATTGAGCAAAAGGTAATAATATTTGGTTTTACAAATATCGTTTTAAATTTTTATGCCATTCTTATTTAATATTTGTAGTGAAAGACTTCTTAAGAAATATATAGAGAGTTTATAAGATATTCATATCTTAAAAAAGGGAGAAAAAGGAATTGATATTTATATTGATTTCAGACATACCAATTTATTGATCTATTTTTAGCAACTTGATATATAGTATAATTTTTATATGCTTTTTTTTTTGTAATTGCCTAGTTTAATGAAAAAAAAATTGTAATGATATTAGAGGGGAAAACCTAAAAATCTGTAAAACTAAATATAAAATTGTAGTATATTATATTATCATTATTGTATATTATTGTGTTGCCATCAAACTTACTCCAACAAGATTTGATACCTTCGCTCCAAATCTATTTACGAATCATAAATAATATAAACCCCATTATAGTTTACTCTTTCTTATTTATATATAATATATTTTGTTACTTTTCAATACAAATTCCACCATATTCCAAAATAAGAGAAACAGTCAGGTTGATAATGATATTACATTTTCATATTACATGTATATGTTTTCCCCAATTATATATATAAAAAAACAAATTCACATAAAAAAAACTCCCAAAATTTCATGTTTTCTTTTGAAAATAAAAAAGTAAACAAAAAAAACACGAAACAAAAACAGAGGATATTAAAAAAAGGAAAGGCTTCTTCTCTTTCTTGATTCCATATTTTTGTCTTAATTTCATAGTGAGATATTAAATAGAAACTAAGGTAAAAAAAGATGCGTTAATGGAGCATTTATGTGCATAAATGATGATAATTAATTAAGCAGCGGCAAGAGTTCCAGTGTGAAAAACATTATTATAAGGAGGACGTGTTCTTGTAGGAGAAGAAGAAGAGCTTCGTTTCTCATTTCTTCTCATTGCTTTTACAGAAGACGACAAATTCTCTTTCTTCTCTTTCTCTTCATCTCTCTCTATTTGTTCTCCTCTACACTCTTCACTACAAAACGGTGTATCTCCTCTGTTCATCAACAAAAATCAAATCTTTATATCAAAATTCCAATTTCTTATGTAATTAATTCAAAAGAATCTGGGAAATTCATGAGATAAAACCAATACCTGTACATAAAGATGTCTCTGTTTTCACCAAGACGCTTTTTACAGAGGAAACAAGAATCCAAGAAATGAGCAACTGGTTGTTTTTCGAATCTAAAATCGTTGAATTTTGCAGACATAACAACAGATCTTGGTGAATATTGATGATTGTAATAATAACTTTGAAGATGGTAATGATTGTTTCTTGTTTTGTGACATAAAGAACTCGAAACTTCTTCTTCTTCGGCTATGAAATAAGGCTTTCTCATTGAAACCTCCATGTTTTCTTCTGGTTTTTGTTCTTTGTAGAGAAAGAGAGAGAGGGGTTTGGTGTGGAGATTTTAGAGAAATTGGATTTGGTTTATATAGCAAAACAAAGACAGCTTCAAGAGAGAGAAAATCAGAGAATCTATTGGCTTCTTTGTTTTCCAAAACCACTTTCTTTTTTTAATATTATTAAATAACAAAAATTATAAGGAATAATTGAGCTACTCTGAATTATACTCGTACATAATTGATCTACATCATATAGTATATAACCAAAAAAGTAAAAATTATGTGTATTAATTTTTTAATTAAATTATGGTAAATGGTAAGAAATTGTAATTGAAGTAAGGAGAGAGGGGTAGAATGGTAATAATTAAGGGTAGGTGGGTCCGAGAAGTACTTGGAGATTAAGAAAGTGATTGGAGGAAGAGAAGAATGTAGGGACCATAAGCGTGTTACCGTAATGACCACACCACTCACCACTTGCCTTGCCTTGTCGTTTATTTATTGGTAAACGACCTATTCAATTATTATTAATAGAATTAATACGACGTCGTTTTCTCCCTTTTTTATGCTTTTTTTTTTCTTTCTCTCTTTATTTTCGTGTTGATATGACTTTCCGCGAAGACTTTGGAGAACCTTTAATGACGACATTACATTAATTATTTCAGATCCTTTTATTTTTGTCTTAAAAGTGCTTTTAATTTCTAAAGAAAAGCTTGAAATTAGGTCATAACTTGACATATTGTTAAATGAAAGAAAATATTTGTGAGATGGTATAACTAATTTTTAAAAATAATTATAACAAAAAAAATATTATATATTTAAAGGAAAGAAGTGTAATGCGTGTAAGTAAGCAATAATAAAAAAGAAGTTAACGACGTCGTACACTTGCGCAAAGCTCGGAACTTCCCTAAGTTATTACCCCACCTGTCCCTTCAAAGTCTCCTCTTTTTATTTTTTCATATCATCATTATATTTATATATATATCAATATCATAATATATGTTACAACTTACAATTATTAATGTGTTTTTTTATTAAGTTGTTTACCAAACAATATAATCAATGTTAGCTTGGACTCATTGAACAGATCTTCATATAGTAGACTATATTGGTTGGTCAAATTTTTACTTTGCACTTTACTTATGAAATATTTTTCCATTTTATTATAAGATTTCTCATCCCATATATATATAAATCCAGTTTCAACGCCATTAGTGAGATTAAATTTATTAAGCGCCTGCAAGAAAAAGAAAAATTGAAAATGATGCTAAATATCTATATATTTATATTATATAAACGAATTTCTTATTAAGAAAAATACCTATGGACCGACGTCATTCTCTATCCTTTTTCATTTTTTTAATAATATACTTTATTCTCTTTCTTTCCCGCATTTTTTTAAGGAGAAATAATAACATCATTATTATTTCTCAACTGCATAAAACGGGTTGGGTCCCACTGGTTTCCGAGCCCACGGGATTGTGGGTCCCGTTTTACTTTTCTTTCGCTCGCTTATTTACGTCCCTTGCCATTATCTTCCTTCGACCGTCGTTTGGTTTTTTTAATTTATTTTATTTTCCTATAGTGGCATATAATTATTCGCTGAATATCGTGATTTTGCATATGATTAAATCATTATATTCAGTGAAATTAAACTAACAAATCAAATAATTGGGGATTTAACCATTTTTTATGTTCATACACTACACGTATAAGTTATAACTTGGGGTTGATTGGTACAGACTGTAGCTGTAAATTTTTACTTTAGAATTTTGGCTGTAAAACTATTGGTTGTAACTGTAGTAACTGTGACTTTAAAGGTATGAAAAAGTCTGATTGGTGACACAAACTGTGAGTTTTAGATTTATAATTAAAAATGATATAAAATTATAATAAATTTATCAAATAAAATAGTATTAGAAATATAAAATTAAAAATAATTTGAAAAAAACAAATAACATAAATTAAAAAAAATACAAATAATATAAAAAATAATTTTTTATAGTTGTTTTTCCGTACGTAATTTGATTTTTTTATTTAAAAAATAGATTTTTTAAGGTGATTGGTTGAGACTGTTACTGTGTAAGCTGTGACTTTTAAATTTAGACTGTATAAATAAAACTGTAACTTTTTAAACTGTGATTTTAATTTTTTTCTAAAGCCACGAATGACCAACTTTTAAAACTTTACAAAAACTAAGAAAAAAAAATAAAAATTTGGCTCTCAGAGAATCTAGAGGCGGGTACCTAATAAAAGTGTGATTGGTAAGATTTGCACTGTTACAACCTCTAAACACATTAACAGCCTTAAAAGTTTGTCACCAATCAACTTTTAATTTTTGTATTTAATTAACTTTTGTTTTATTTATTGGTTCATCTCCGATCATTACCAAAATCTTTCATTTAAAATAAATCTAACATTTATAAAAGTAAAATAATAGTGGCTTTTAAAAAAAGTTGAAAACAAAGAAGAAACAATTTTTTTAGACTTTTAAGACCTTAAAATGAGAAACAGCATTAAAAGCATGATTGGTGTATTTTGGACTTTTATGGTTGTTATTAGAGGTACAACCTCAACACTAAGTGAAACAATCAGGTATCTTGTAATCTGATAATTGATAATTATTTCTTATACGTTATTATTATTAACAAAAAGTCTTGCACGATATATATCGTTAGAATATTAGATTAAACTATACATATATATTCGTATAAAATATTGTAGCAGTTGGCTAAATATTGACAAAATTTTTTAAAAATAACAGAAACACGATGAAGCAAATAGCATATCAATCACTGATTTTTTGCGTATGTGTCTAAACTACACAATTCAATTATGTGTATTTTTTATTAACTTGATGGCTTTGTTTTGGATCGCTAGATTTTGCTTTAATTAAAATTATCAATACATAATCTTTCAAGAAACGTACATCAATAGACATAAAATATATATATACGTGATTTTAGTTTACATATATATAAAAAAAATGTTTGAATTTTAATAATTAAAAATCTTTATAATTTAATATAATAAATTTAACTGTTATAAAAAAAGAATTCGAGTTTAAACTTTTTTTCTACTCTTATTAAAATATTATACGTGGTATTTATTCTTAAAAAAGACAATAGATTCAGAAGGAGCACACGTGTCAGAGGTGGTGATCTAAAGACTTGGGTTCTCGTGACGCGTGTCTATAGGAGGAGTAGTGATTCACTAGGGGCTGGTCAATCTAATACTTTCTTGGTCCTTTACACGATGGACGGCCTAAAATTACGATCTATTTGAGAGCATTTCTTGGCCGTACGATTCAAAACTGATTCATGTAGGGTCCATCTTTACCGAATCTGTGGAGTCAAGTCTCCCTTTAACATTAATGTACTTTCGTATCAACAAGAAAATAAATTATTTACATCTGTATATAAATACTTTATTATTGTGACAATTCGATTCAATTCATTTTAATTTATTACAAAGCCGGCGAAACTATATATTATAAAAATTGAATTTAATATACCGGTGAAATTAAGAATTTTAAAGGAAAATTTAATGTAATTTACAGAAAACTTGAACCTTTCTTCAGCATTTTAGTAATAGCATTTATATATTATTTAATTTAAATATTTTATGGTCTGGTTGAATAAACTATACCAGTGATAGGATTCTCTATGTCACTTCAATTAATAAATAAATAAATAAACAACATCATTT
This sequence comes from Aethionema arabicum, assembly GCA_000411095.1. Lineage (NCBI taxonomy): Eukaryota > Viridiplantae > Streptophyta > Magnoliopsida > Brassicales > Brassicaceae > Aethionema > Aethionema arabicum. The sequence continues at coordinate 134,050 of KE153012.1, forward strand.
TTTTGTTTTAAGAATTAGTACTATTTGTTTCTAAATGAGTACTATTTTGCAAAAAAGAAAAAAAAAATATAGTACTATTTTCTTTTCAAATAAATAGTACTACTATTTCTATATCGAAATCTAGATGACAAAATATGAGACAAAAAAAAATGACGAAATAATTTAATGACTAGAATCAGAAAAAGTAATCGTGATCATTTATATTATTGCAACAAAAATCAATATCGCATCCCAACGTTTGATTCCTGCTGCTAGATACTTCTTTAATAATTATAGCTAATATATAATTATATGCATACTATTAATTGTCGAGTTTGTCACGTGGGATGTATTAATAAAAATGCAAATTTCAAGTTGTGGCGCAATTTGGACCTTACAACACAATTGATATAATAATACTACATATCAGAAAAAATAGAATAACGGATCATATAATTAGCATTTTTTATTAATACTTACTATTTTATTTAGCAATTTAATAATCCCAAGAACATGCTTACTCTGCAAGCTTGTTGGTGTAATCTGATCATTTAGTTTCAATTGTTTGCACTTTAGAAATATCAAGAAATTGCCACGTGGCAATTATATGTCTCCTGCCTCGAAACACATCGGTCCGAGTATTAGATTCTCTCCCACTTACATTTACAATTAGATTAATTATTATAGACCATATTCCATTAATACTCTTTATTATAGACCATATTCCATTATTATTGTTGTTAATTACGCACCGAGCTTGTACATTTTGATTTAATATTTTTCGCTAACTAGTTCTAGAACTAAACGGTTGAATAATAGAAACATTTGACTTTTATTTATAAATATATCAAACGGCTAGGGATTTTAACGATTCTTTTAAAATTTAAATAGCATATTTATAGAAAGACGCACTTGCATAAGTCCAGGGATTTAGCCCATTTTTGTAATTATATTTATTAATATTAATCGTAACTAAAGAAATGAAAATAAATAATCATATATTGAACTAATTTAAACGATTATTAAGCTTGTTTTGAATTAAAAATATCATTCCGAGTAAGCCAAATTTTAGTTAGATCAATAAACGAGAATATTAAATGTTATCGAGTATACAGAATCATGTCAAAAAATAATGGGCTTATAATTAAGCCCATACGGTTAAGAATAAAAAAAGACTAGGCCCGGTTAAATCATTATATATATCGTGTATATATATAGGTGAGAGCAAAGCGGTGAATTATGCAATCCAACGCGCAGCTTTCGCGCGTAGAGCGCGTTTTGCTAAAATCCCTAGGGGTTAACCCACATGTTTTGCGCTTTTTTCCAAAAAAACAAACTTTTATAAAAAATAGGCGCGTCAGTTCTTCTTTCAACGTCACAGCTCTCTCTCTCTCGTTTCTTTAGCAAACAATTATACATTAGTAGAAATAATTAAAAATTAAACTATGCCCTCATCTTTGATTTAATCAAGTTAACTTTTTGTTTAAAATACAAAATTAATTAAGATAGACTACTATACTTTACTAGTACAAAATTAATTAAAAATTAAACTATGTCCTCATCTTTGATTTAATCAAGTTAACTTTTTGTTTAAAATACAAAATTAATTAAATAGACTACTATACTTTACTAGTACAAAATTAATTAAAACTAATTAAAAATTAAACTATGCCCTCATATTATAAAGCATATTCCAGTTATTACTCTTTACTAGTACTATATTATTTTTCTTAATTCCACACCGAACTTGTACAATTTGATTTAATATTTTTCGCTAACTGGTTCTAGACATAAACTGTTGAATATTAGAAGCATTTGACTTTTATTCATTATTATATCAATGGGTTAGGGCCTTTAACGATTCTTTTAAATTTAGATAACATATTCGTAGGAAAGGCCCACTCGCATAAGTCCAGGGATTTAACTCATTTGACCCAATTTTTGTAATTATATTTATTAATATTAATTGTTTATATTAACTACAGAATGAAAATAATGATATATTGAATTAATTTAAACGATTATTAAACTTGTTTTGAATCAAAAATATTATTCCGTGTAAGCCAAATTTTAGTTAGCTCTACAAACAATAAACGAGAATATTAAATATTATCGAATATACAGAATCATGTAAAAAAAATAATGGGCTTGGAATTAGGCCCATAAGGTTGAGAATAAAAAAAAGAATAGGCCCAGTTAAATTATTATATATATCATATATACACAGGTGAGAGTAAAGCGGTGAATTATACAATCCAACGCGCACCTTTCGCGCGTAGAGCGCGTTTTGCTAAAATCCCTACGGGTTAACCTACAGGTTTTTGCGTTTTTTTCCAAAAAAACAAAATTTTATTACAAATAGGCGCGTCAGCTCTTTTAACGAACTTGCTAACTGGTTCGAGAAATAAACTGTTGAATATTAGAAGCATTTGACTTTTATTCATTATATCAATGGGGCTAGAGCCTTTAACTATTCTTTTAAATTTAAATATCATATTCGTACAACAGCCCACTCGCATAAGTCCACGGATTTAACCCATTTTTTCTAATTATATTTATTAATATTAATTGTTTATATTAACTTAAAGAAATGAAAATAATCATATATCGAAATAATTTAAGCGATTATTGCTTGTTTTAAATTTTCCTTTTTTTTCGTAGAGCAAATTTTAGTTAGATGTATCTTATTTTCATTTTTTTCGTTGTATATAGTAACATAGAAATTAGTTGTATAAAATTTAATACTATATAATTTAAATTTTATTTTCATTTTTTTTGTTACCGTTTCCATTGTCATTTTCATGTAAAATAATTTAAGAACCCATTATTTTATGTAAAATATTAATATAAAATAAAACAAAAACTATTGAACATTTAAATTTGAAATATATTAAAATTATCTTATATATTATAAAATTATCTTAGAATATTTCTATTTTATTTTATATTATTTTTGTGCTATATATATAGGAATTTCTCATCACGTTCCACCACAATTTTATTTTGATTGTATGTGTTTTGTTTTTCATGTTTCTTTAATTTATTTTACTAATACAATTTTTTTTTTGAGATAAATCTCAAGAACATATTAATTCCAACCAAAGTATCTATTATAAAAAAATTTATCATAAATTTGTACTTATTAATTTATTGAATTATGCATTACTTTTTATGTTTTTATATATTTTTGTTAGCCATTTAAAATAATTCCAGAAAAATTCAGGTAAATTATCAAGAATTTCATTTTAGTAGAATTATTTTGGGGTTTTCCGTTTATGCTAACATATTTTCTAATAATTTTTTTAAAAGAAATATGTTTCAAAACATTTTATATTTGTTTTTTAATATATATTTATATATATATCAATTTTTCATCAATCGTAATATTATGTTATATTTGAATATAATTTTTTTGTATCCAAGATAATTTATATTTAATTTTATATGTAATTTTATTAGTAGATTTTATATAGTTTTTTTAATTAAATTTTACAACAATAATAATTAATTATTGGTATCCTTTGAACTTCTATTTTANATATATAATTTTTTTATTATATTTTTATTAGTCAACAAATTTATGAAATATATTTTAATGGTATAATTAATTGAATTTTCAAAGAATAATTGTCCCGTATCATATAAGAGTCGATTTCTAGTAAACAATAAACGAGAATATTAAATGTTATCGAATATACAGTAAAACATAATGGGCTTAGAATGAGGCCCATACCGTTAAGAGAAAAAAATAGGCCTGGTTAAATCATTATATATATCATATATACACGGGTGAGAGTAAAGCGGCGAATTATACAATCCAACGCGCACCTTCCGCGCGTAGAGCGCGTTTTGCTAAAATCCCTAGGGGTTAACCTACAGGTTTTTGCGCTTTTTTCCAAAAAAACAAACTTTTATTAAAAATAGGCGCGTCAGTCCTTTTAACGTCACAATTCTATCTCTTTTTTTTTATCAAACATTCACACATTAGTCGAAATAATTAAAAATTAAACTATGCCCTCATCTTTCATTTAATTAAGTTAATTTTCGAAGAATTTTTTGTTTGAAAGAAAAAATTAATATTTGAAAGAAAAAAAATTTTGTTTGAAAGACTGTTATACATCGTAAAAATTAGATTTATATAGATACTAAAATTAGAAAAATAACAAAAATAGAAATAGAGAAAAAACGAAACTCCAACCACACATACATACTTCTAATTTCCCTCGACGATCCAAATGAGAGAAAAAAGTGTACCTCTTACATTCAATTCCCATTTTCCATTTCTTCAACAAATTAATCTTTTTTTTTAATCGTAAATCGATCAAATCTAAGTAATGATGTCAACAATGTCATCGTTGGGTCGCGTCCTCCTTCTCCTCCTCCTCGTCCTCGTCTTTGCTCCATCAAAATCATCAGCAGACTCAGCCTCCGTAGCAGCAGCTTCTTTAAAAAAAGATTATTACAACAAAACATGTCCCGATTTCCCCAAAATCGTACGCGAAATCGCAACATCTAAACAAGCTCAACAAATCACAACAGCAGCAGCAACACTTCGTCTCTTTTTCCACGATTGTTTCTTAGAAGGTTGCGACGGATCTGTCTTAATCTCAACAAACTCCTTCAACAAAGCCGAACGTGACGATGACCTCAACGAATCACTTCCTGGTGACGCATTTGATGTCGTCACACGCATCAAAACCGCCCTCGAACTATCTTGTCCCGGTGTCGTATCTTGCTCAGATATCCTCGCACAAGTCACACGTGACCTCGTCACAACCGTAGGTGGTCCTTTTTGGGAAGTAAAACTCGGTCGTTTAGATGGTTTCACATCACAAGCTCATAAAGTAACAGGAAATGTCCCAATGGCTAACCAGTCGGTCCATGAAATAGAAAAAATGTTCCAAAAAAACGGATTCACATTAAAAGAAATGGTTGCATTAAGTGGAGCACATACCATTGGATTCTCTCATTGTAAAGAGTTTAGCGATAGAATATTCGGTTCAAAAACTGATCCAGAGATGAATAAAGAGTTAGTAAGTCGTCTTAAGAAGCTATGTAGTAATTATACAGTGGATAAAACAATGGCTGCGTTTAATGATGTGGTGACTCCTGGGAAATTTGATAATATGTATTACAAGAATTTGAGAAAAGGACTTGGATTATTAGCTTCAGATCATCTTTTGTATAAAGATGAGAGGACAAAACCGTTTGTGGAACTTTATGCAAATAATGGAACACTTTTCTTTCAAGATTTTGCAAGAGCAATGGAGAAGTTAGGAGCTGTTGGTGTTAAAGGAGGTAAAGATGGTGAGATCAGACGCAAGTGTGAACATTTTAATGATCTTAAAGTATAAGAAAATGGTTTTTTGACCTTAAATATGATTAACATTTATGTATTAATATTTTTTAAAATTTTTGTAACAGGTTAATGTATTTTTTTATATATTAATTAGTTAAATATTTAAATTTTATTTAATTGTATTTATTTTTGTACATTTTCTCATAAATATATATATCTTATTTTTACAATAATACATTATCTTTCTTCAAAATTTTGTATAATTAGCGAATAGAGAATAATATATTTTTACAATAGTATATTTTTGTACATTTTCTCATAAATGGCGAGTTAAGAAAAAGATGAAGGGTCCAATAGAGAATAAAAAGAGCAGGAGGGTTAATATGTATATAATGGAAACATGCGGATTTTCCAGAAATAAACGACTGTACGAGCGCTAATATGAAAATAAACACATTAGAAGGATTCAACCGAAAATAAAGACTATTGGAGGGTCGATAAGTAAATATTAGAGCTAAAAGAGCTTTTGTTGAAAAAAAAACAGGGGCTAGTATTAACCGAATTTATTGTTGTAATAGTAGTGTATTAATTTGACGCATTAAAAAAAATATAATTTTTATATATAATATTGTAAATCATATATACCATTTTTTTTATTAAACAAAAACGAATTAATTAAAATGGAATTCTAGTTCCTTATATTTTTTTGAATTGAATTCATTAAAAACAAGAGGGAGGGAGATTACTTAATATTGTTCTCCACGCGCACTATTTTTATAATTTTTGTAAAACACCGATTTTGGCGGGTTATAGTCCACAGAAATTGGTCAAAATAGCGAGAGTTATTTACACGCGTTCGCCGTGCGAGTATGCTTTTGGAGACTCATTACAACGTGTTTGGGCTAGAGTACATACTTGTTAAACCTTAATTATTGGGCTTTATAAAGCGGGTCAATTTAATATTTATTAATAAGGCCTTCTTTTTCGGCCTCTTTTAAGGTTTTTAATTATCTTTTTTTTTGCTTACGGAAAATGGCTGATATTTTATACTAAAATACCAATTTATATATAAATAATGTAAGAAAATTCTCAAATGTTTCTATAATTTTTTTTAGTTATTATATCTTAAATTGTATGAAAATATTTTGTTTTGTCTTTATTGATTATGAAGTAACAAGAAGAGAAAGATAGTTGTGGAAAATATTTGGAACGTCAACGTCACAAGGTTCTGACACGTGACAGAAAGCATGTGAATGAGGAAGATTAAGGCACGTGCAACAATCTTAGCCTTTGACAACTCTGTAACGAAATAATGATGACCAAATAATTTTTATATATATATATTCCACATTTTTGGTATCCATATAATTATAAACATACTTAATTTTACACTACCAAAAAAAATGAAACATTTCATTCATCCTTACAAAATGAAAAGATTTATTTTGAGTAAATATATGAAATATAAGAGTAATGTAAATATATATAATATATATAGTTTTATGAGGAAGACAGGTGTGGAGTGGCTAAAGTAAAATCGAGATTGAGAGGTTCGATCTCTGATCGCGTCCAAGTGAGACTAGAGGACTCCGAGGTTTCACTTCTTCCATACATATTATTCTTCTTCCATTTACTCTATTTAAATCATTAAGTAACTATATATTATATATAAATATAGATACGATCAAATCAAGAATCATATATACAATGTAACTTTGTATATGAACTGATGAATATTATAGTTTTTATTTCTTCCCATTTAATATGTATATTGACTAATTAATGTAATAATTATGCAATTTTTCTGTTTAAATTCTTAAAAGTCCATGTATACATTATTATTATATTGTATGATCTTACCCATATAAACCTAATTTTTTAAAATTAATTATTTTATTTCTAAAACTTTGATACCTCGTTTGATGAAATGTCCGTGCATGATGCCTTTGACTTTGATTGGATCTGAGATTCTCTGTTGTTAAACAAAAGAGCATAATTTTTTTGTTATATATATATAAATGTACAAGTAAATCAGATCATGTTTTTAATAATAGAAATCATAATATTAGAATCAGTGTAAATTGTTTTTGGACCAATTAAGTAATATTTAGTAAAAATACTAAGTTTCAATCACCTATTTTTTTTATTGTTAATATAATACTCAAAATGTTTGATGTTTGTTGCAGTAGGAGTTATTAAGAAATACTGTATATGTAAAATGACTTAAATTTGTACTTTTTAACTAATAATCAAAAGAATATTTCTACCTTTCAATTTCATTTACATTAATGAATACATTATATAGGTAAAACAATTTAAAGTATTATGCTCAGCACTGTTTATAAAATGCAAGGAATAACATTTATAAGTATAATTGAATCTTTTTTTTATTGTTAAACTAGGTATTGCTTATCAATTATTTAAAGATACGTCCAAATAATATATATATATATATATATTATATAATTAATCCCACTAGTTATTATACACAATAAAAAAAGATTAAAAAAAACCGATATATGTATATATATAAATTTATATTAAGACAAAGATTAGAAAACATATATATAAAATTAAGATACCTTGATGAGTAGTTCCATACACTTTGGAGATCTCTTCCTTGTCTTACATTACTTCCATGTGATCCATTTTCACAAATATCTGACTGCCCTACAAACATATATCCACACACACATTTAATTATTCCAACATTTTTTTTAGTATATAATCAACAAATGTATTAATAAAATACATAATTAATTAAATGATTAACCTGAAGATGTTGTAGGTTTTTCAGTAGATTTAATGGTCCGGTACATCTGAAGCACACATAACTTTAATATATTGAATATAGAATAAGAAAATGATAAATAATTATGAGTTTTTTTTAGCAAATTCAATTTACTAAAACCGACGGCTGAATCCAAAAATCAACTAAAAAATAAATAAAAAATCAACAGCATGCAATTAGAGTTCAAATTTTATAAAAATATTCAATTCAAGACAAAACTATTAGAGACATATATATGTCACTTCGTTAACTAATTCAGATTTAAATCAAAATAAATGTTATATAAATGAATATATATATATATATATATATTATGAATCAACATATATATAGTGGGAACATAGAGACATGGATAAAGTAAGAATTGAAAGAGTGCAGAGGGTAAAACAGGAAAGCATTTACGATTCATAACCATATCATATATATATATATATATATACATACATACATATAATATGCTCATTGAAGACTTATGAATATGGTATATATGTACATATATAATATGTTATCATTGAATAATAATGAGTATATACATATAATATATATATTATCATTAGAGAATGATGCCTCCTTTGTACTTAACCTTTTTTTTCTTTTTTTATTATTCATCTTTCTAGACTTTTTGGCTATATCTAGCTTTTGATTCCTTTTAATCTATTTTTCTAATTGATTAAAAAAATTTGTTTCACTTATTATAAAGCAATTCACAATGTACAAACCCATATAAATTTGTCAAAATTTATTCACATTAATATATATTTAGTGGTTCCATAAAAAAAAACCAGTAGCTTCGGTTCTTTTGCATATTGCATAAAAATTCATTTGAACACTTTAATTATACTAATTTATATATCTATATAGTAGATGTACATTTAGCTAGCTATAGGTACTAAGTAATGGAAATTGATGATTACCTGTAGATGAGATTTAACATGAGCCAATGTAAGATCTTGCACATCCATTAGCTCAAGCACTGATTTTGGAGTTGCTCCTAATTAATTAATCAAAGCCATTCAAAATCACTCATCAAAATATGTAAAAACATATGATTTATCAAGAAAAATCAAGAGTTTAAAGTCAAAATTTATAAATTGAATAAAAAATTGTAAGAAAATGAAAATATAATTTACTTTGATGACCACCCAATAATTGAACAGCATGAACAAAATGGGAATGCAAGGTCGTCGTCCACCGCATCCTTGGTGCTCTTACTCCTCTTCTCGCCGTGAATCTTGCCGGTGACGACGACGGTTTATGTTCTTGAATTCGCCGATGATGATGATGATGATCAAGATTATAATTAGGGTTTGTGATTAAACGCCGATCCCTTTGTTGACCAGTGAGAGAGTAATAGTCAAAGCTTTCATTTTTGTAAACAGATGACACTCCACTTACTGATGATTTCCTCTTCACCAATTCTTGATTCAAAGAATATTCTTCTTCATTTTGAGAGCTTCTGTTTGAGTCAGAAGCTTTGCTCATAAACCCTAATCTCATTTCTTGATCTTGATCTTGAGATAGAGAAAAAGATTCCTGTCTTCTTGTTCTGTTGTTATGCAAGAACAAGTCAGGTTGTGAAGGGAAAAGCTCCATAAGATAAAGATTTAGAGATGGATTTTTGTTGATGAAAAAATGGGGGAAAAAATTAAGGGTTTTAATGTTTTGATTACAAAAAGGTAATTTAATGAAATTCTTTGGTTTTGGTGAGAGAAGAAAAGCAGTTGCAGAGAGTTTAGAGAGAGAGAGAGTGAGAGAGAGAGAGCAAAAGGTAATGAGGAGAAATGAGAAGTCGCTATCTTCTCTGTTCCCTTTGAGAAAATGACACTTTTATTTATATTAGACTATTAATAAAAGAGGTTGGGTGAATACATGAATTTTTCATTTAATTTTTTTTTCATTTTTTCCCTCTATATAGAGTATTATTTGTTACAATGTATATAATCTATCAAATATCAAATATTTAATGATGGTATATATATAACAAAATTATTCTATTATTACTTCCTGTGCAGATTTACATGTGAAAATGACATTTGGGTGTGAAACTGAGAGATCCCTCTCTTTTTATTTATTTATTTATTTTTTTTATTATTCATGAAAATGAATATATTTGTCTTCTTTGAATCGTTGAAGCTTGGAAATATAACGAACATTAACTTAAATAAGGGACTTAAGTGGCTAATTACCTAATAATAAAAACGACTAATCTCTTCATCTAATACTTAATTGATTATTTCAAATGGTTATTTAACTTAATTAAAAATAAAATCAACCTATATTTATATATATTAACAACTAGAAAACATACATGTATATACGCTTGCATACACGTACATTTCAGATTTTAAAAACTCAAAATATAATTAAAGACAAAATTTTATTTTAAGTAAACACTATTTTATATATCAACATCTATTTTGTGGTGTTATATATAAGTTCTTAAAAGCAACTTTGGACACATTCAATTGTTGTTTAATTTAATTGATAATTTATAATTTTGGAGCCAATCGAATTTGAAATACAATTTGAGTAGTTGATTATAATTAATTTTATGCATGGACCATATAATAATTCCGAATAGGATGTTATATTTGTTTAATACCATAAAAATGTTATCTAGTATTAATATTTAGTATTTACAAATATAAGAACCAAAATATTATATTTAGTAATTTACATTCACAATGAGATAAATAAATAAAGTTTTCATTATAAAAGCTATGTATTAATAATTTAATATGTATTGTCTATTGAATCATTTTCAATTAAACAAAAAAAAAACTTAATATTATTTTATAGCTTATTCCAGAATGCATTAACTCCTTATCTAATCAAAATATGCAAAACGACATTATTAATTTAAATTTTGGGCCTATGCCAACGAGGGACAGTCCAAGATTTTATTCCCAAAGTACCCTTTGATAATTCATGTCCCCTAAGCCCATACATCGACAGGTAATGTTGGGGACGATTCCATTTATATTTTTATTATTTTCATTTTATTCTATTTTTGCAAACGTGATTTTAATTTTTAATTATCTCTGAACAAAATATCTTTTAATTATATACTATATTATTTAGGATTAATCCAAAAATAGGTGTCCAATTAAGTCGATTCTTTCACATTATTTGCTGCACGAGGAACGACATAAGACAAAATAAATATATCAATTAAAAGTAATATTAGATAATTTTAAATTATTTTGTTGATTGAATGCAGCTACCGACGATGCAAATAAGACAACAAAAAGATATATTAATTAAAGAATCTCAAAATGTTGATAGGTCTATTATATAGAATACCTATATTAATTCATTTATATGGGTTTTAGAAAGTAAAAAAAACTATTTTTTTCACTTCTATTAATTAAGATAGTGTCTAAACCCTTCAGTTATATTATAATTTATAACTTTTTCTATATCTATTTTTCTAGCTAATAAAAAAACATTATATTAATGCAACTTTTTCCTTAATGAAAACGAACATTTGAATGGGTTTATATATGCTATATCATCTGATTGTCCAAATCTCACAAAGAAATGTTGAAGAATCCAATAAGAAATAAATAAAATGTGTGAAAAGAAAGAGAAGAAGAAAAAGATTGATTGGTGAAAAAGTAGGAAACACATTGAATCTTTTAGTTAAAAAAGGAGCAAAAGTAAATAAGAATTTGAAGCTTAAGCATGTATAGAATATAAATAATTGCCCCCACAAATCTTTTTGGGAGATTTTAAAGCAAATTATAGAAAATTTGGTAAGAATCCACATTTATATTGAGACAAAAGAGTTGGTTGCTAGTTGCTACCTTTATTTATCTTTGAAAAAAAAAAATATGAATTTATCTTATAATAATAGTATAAAAAGGTTAATTAAATCTACAAAGGGGGGAAAAATAACTCAATCACAGCTGGTTGGTTGGTTTATATACATGTATACCATTGAATATATAAATATTAATAGCATCATCACAGCAACTTGGACTTGGTACATCTGACAGTTTGATATAAGTTGACTGAAACGAAGTTATGATCTACCATAGTATGTAATAATAATAATAATAATGTAGATGGGTTATTCCATTATAAGATATTTAGATTAAAGAAACTTATAAATTTTGGACATAGATTACAGAAGTGATTGGAATCTATCCCTTTCTCTTTCTCTTTACACAAGTTTAATTTCACAATTTAGATATGACCAATAGCAATCACTATGTAAACGGAAGAATGTGAGATCAAATATGAATTAGGGCTTAAATAATAGTTGAAGAATTTAAGGGGACATAACAGATGAAGAAGTGGTGCTTTTTTTGTTTGAAAAATAATATTTCTTTCCCTGATCGATGTTAAATGCTAAGCTGCATGGAATCAGAAACGGGTACGTGGAAGCGGAAGCGTGGAAGCGATTTTTTTCAAAAATTTAGGAAGCGGGTACGTGTTGGAAGCGTATATATATATATATATATATAAGATGTAAAGACATAGATAAAATTATATTTAGAAAAACATATGTTTATATTCACTTAATAGTAGATATGATCCTAATTGATTTCATGTATATCCTTGGCCTTGTAGTCTCATGGTATCAAACATTTTGTGATTCCAACGAGAGAGTACCTCTTTGTTCCATTAATCACTGACATTTGTTAAGCTGTTCATTTTATTCACATTAAGTTTCTCAAATTCTCATGTCACTTAGATGCAAATAAGTACCTTGCATTATCCAATTTCATCTATTTGCTCATCTTATTGTTTTGGGAAGAGAATGCGTCCAGTGGCTTCACTGCATAATCTTTGATTTAAAAGATTTATTCACTGCATAATCTTATATGCCTAAATCCCTAAAATACATAAATCTAACTTTGAATCCACCAGTCCAGTCTTGCTTGTAGCACAACAATCTTCCTATAAGATAATTTTTTATTCCTTCAAAGGGCACAAAAGTCTCTTCCATGACCACTTTTACTCACTCTGTTTTCATTGAGTCAATTCGTCGAACACTTGGAGGCCTTCTTTTTGTCAAATAGATTTGCTCAAACCCCGATTTGAGGGCGGACAAGAAAATAACTACAAGCAAGACTGGATTGGTGCTTTCAATATTCATCCCTAAAACTCTTTCACATCTATATAAATTGGGGTTATTGTTGAGTTTTTGGCATTACTTTGCATTCCAAGTTCACATCTATATAAATTCAAAATGAAAAGGAACGTCGAAGAAGAGCACCAATCGTTAGTTTTGATGATACATCAATGGTGCTGGTAATATAGTCGGATCTGGTTGGGTATAAGATTCAAAACACTGTTGGTGAAAAATCGAGCAATGGGTATGAGTTTAGGAACTTAGGTTGCAAGGTCACTTTTGGAATCGGATTCGTGGCTTCCAAAATCGGCGTCACCGCTTCTAAAATCGGAACCGTCGCTTCCAAAACGATTCGATATACTATTTTTTTGGAAACGCGCTTCCCTCGCGCTTCCACGCGATTCCGGTTCCGTTTGCGATTCCAAAGCGGAAACGATAGGGTGAGGCACGCTTCCGTGCTACATAGGTTAAATGTTAGAATGAGGGAGGGAGAGATTTACATATCCTAAAAACGTAAGGGAAAAGAAGAAGAAGAAAAGGGAGATTTGGTTTAGGGTGCATTTGGGTGCACCAAAGAATCAAAGATTTGTTGTTGCTGTTGTCGATCGTCCTAAGAATGTAAATGAAGTCAGAGTCAGTAGTGTTGTTATGTGTATCATCCATCCATCCATCCATCCATCCATCCATCATCAGATTCATCATCATCCATCATCCATCATCCATCATCATCCATCATCATCATCATCATCATGTCATGACTTTCACACGCTGCTTTACTTTTTCTCCTCTTAATTCTGCCTCTTTCTCTTCTTCTATCACAACTCTTCGCTTCTTGAGTGAAGAACGACGCTTCACTCTGAATGTCTCTTCTGATTCTGAATCATAACCATCACTTTTACTACTTTCTTCTTGCTTTACCTTTTTCTCACTTTTCCTACCACTGCATCCTCCTCCTCCTCCTTCTTCACTTCCTTTACAATCATCACCCCTACTGCTACTACATTTACCTTTCCCATCTTCATCTTCCTCCTGCTTTACACAAAATTAAGATATATCTCAGTTATACAACTTCTTTTTTTTTCCATTTCATTTTAGTAATTTCATATAAAGGGTCCCAAACCCCAACTTACGTTATCATTAATGACTGATGAGAGGCATGAGGACCCGCCCTCACTATAGCTCACTACTGGGTTTCCATGTCGGTGCTGCTTTTCATCACATATCATCTCCACCTCACCCTCAATCTCAAACTTTATTGTAGAATAAGGTGAATAATTCGGCTCTTCTTTAGAAGCTTGGAGTGGGACTTTCATCGGATATGAGTATAGATTTTCATCACCTCTTGGATCTTGCCCTTCAATCACATCTAATATTCCATCTTCCTGCTCAAACACCTTTGCCGCAGCTTCAAGATCCTCAATTTCATCCCTCAAGAAAAGGGTACGAGTGGCCCCACATGGAAGGTCAAGCGTCTCTGTTCCTGTGTAAATACAGGTAAAAGCCTCTGTTAGGAAATAGTAATGATGGGTTTTATATGAAGAGAAGAGAAGATATAATAAAGAGCTTTACCATGACGGAGACATATGGGATGAGAGTAACATTCGCAGTTGATGAAAGCCAAGTAGCAATCTCGTTTACACAGACTACATACGATGGTTCCATATGTATTTGATACAATGCCTGTGCAATATCTTGACTTCATCAGCGACCATCTAGCTCGATGAAGGAAACGAATCAGGTTTACAAAAGCAATCTTGATGCAGCGGTTTCCCGACGTGACCGTAGGGGAATCTTCCATATCTTCGAGTTCAGAACTTGAGTATAAAAGCATTGCTTCCTTGCAAATCAATTCTTCATGAGGAAGCAAAGGCGCCCTGTTAAGATGTGCATATCGAAAACTCGCAATAGCTCCAAAAGGAAACCAATCACCCATCGCAAAGTTCACAGCTTCACCACAGTTGAAGCCTACAAAAATCCAAAATTCAGTTATTAAAAAACCTCCATTTCCCTGAACAATATGGGATTTGTGTCCTGACAGACAATTCGTACCATGACTGAAGCCAGCATGGTAAGCCCTGGGGAATGTAACAATGAACTCGCCGGGCTTCTGGACGGCTCTATAGACGGGGACATCGTGATCCAACAGAATGTTTGGTGGGAATAAAGTTGTCTTCCCTAGAAGCACATCGAAGGCTCCATCCTCTCCATCACTTGACATTATATCATCACTGTACACACAATCCTTGACCACCTTTTCAAATTTCAGAGCTGCAGAACCTGGAATCCCATACCAAGTTTTTGATGCTCCACAATGTTGATAATTAATGCTGTTGTGGAGAAGAAGGTGAATGGGAAGATCAAGATACTTATGTCCATATTTTTGTAACCTATGTACACAACTACACTACTCTTACCTGTACAAATAATGGTCCTCAACATGCCATGCAAACATGCTAAACAACATCCCGATGTACAGCATTGGTTCAGTGACTCCCTGAAACGAACAAATTGGAGTTAAGAGAGGAGGGACATAAACTTCTTAAGTGACTTCAGTGCGAGACAGAACTGGATTAACTGTCACATACCGGAATAGATGTCTCAAGAAGACGCAAGGTAGACTTGGGCAGCCTAGAAACTTTCTGAAAGTACAGAGAAATCGAAAGAGATGTAACTACTAAAATATTCATATTCATATAACCAAAATGGAGATAAGATCTGGCAGATCAAAACCTTCAAGTTCCAATTGCTGCTTCCTAGTGGGTCACTATGTACAGATGAGAAGGCGCTACCATCTACATCGCATGCGTACTCCACTGTTTCACCTTTGCCATACGTAATTTCCTTCCAGAATTCTTTCTCCAAGAATGAGCTAGGTAGAGAGCCACCACTGCAATATCTACGAGAAAATACCGTGTTCGCCATCTTCTCATAGTCACGAAATGTATAGTTCCTGAGTAGTAGACAAATAGTTAAAATCTGAGAGACAAGGAGAAAATATATAATTAAATGATTCATGGTTGAAGATAAACCTCCCACTCATGAAGAATGTAACTTTATCAGCAGAATCCCAGTCAGCTAGTCGTAGGGGTTGTACTCTGGTTGTGAACTTAAAGTTTTTCTCTTTCATCAATACAACGCCAGCTGGAACTGTCGCTGTCAAAGGAGAAATTATCTTGCAAATGCCTGGTAAAAACAAGAGAAAGTGATTTCAATATAACGTCTGGGAAGACACATAAAAACCACAAGACACTAATTTTCAATAGCCTCTATATTCTAATGACATTTATACCATATTTAGAAGCTTCTGGAGCAACCTTCTGCAAGTAAGTCAAAGGATCCTCGAACTCGTCCTTTGTTGGTCTGTAGACAGGACATTCTGGAAGTGTATCAGTCCAATCAAAATTATCTGCCACAAACTTATCCACTTTGCGCTCTGATAAACCTTCCTTCCCAGTAGATTCACCATTCACTTTAGATATTGTGTCAGTCCCATTCACCCGTAATCTCATTCCACATGAAGCAGAAGGTCTTAGCGCATCTCCTCCACTTCTACTCATAATGCTGGTGACACCTACTGTTTCATTGACAGCATTAGATCTCATTCTTTGTAGCCTTTTTCGCTTCAGAAACTCCAACCCATTCGTAGCTTCTTTTGACAAGCAGACTCTCCCTTCCACCTGGCCAAAATCGTGTGTTAGCCTACATTCCTTGAGCTAAATGGGAAACGAAAATTCAGATGAGCTAGTAACATTGCAACTACATTAAAAAATTCAATATACTACTACTTATATACTGCGTCATGATACACAATAGGTCCACCATTCACACATAACCCCCATTATAGGCATAGACAAAATATTTAACTCCAGAAAAGGTAAAATTCTGAAAAAGTTAACCGAAGAAATGGAAATAGTCAACAACACAGACTTAAGCATCTCCCCCCAACATATTGCTCTACCACTTTGACCAAATCCCTACAAATATAAAGACAAGTGGGATTTCTAGTTTCAGCGACCTCGAAGAACGCAAGTAAAAAATCATCAACAACTTTCTCCAGAACACAAAATCCAACAGGCAATAGGTGCCAGGTGACAGATACCAGATCTCAAGTTCAAGCAAAAAATAGGGTACGGAGCTTTAAAGCTGTGTAGAGAAGAGATTCTCCATCAGCAATCAAATTACAGAGTTGAAATTCGAATCAAGCGTCAATTTCAAGGGAAAAGTTAACCGGACCGGCGAAAGAATCAGGACAATGTCTGAGATCTGGACGGGAAATAGTCGTCAATAACAGAAAAAAGAAATTCAAGGGAACACATAGCTGTACCAATCTCACAACAGGTAATTTGACTACAAAAACAAAGAAAATTGGGAGAGATATCAACTCACCATGGCATTCCCTGATATATCTTTGTAGACCTCCGTTTCTTTGACTAGACGAAAATTACACGCAACGAGCCAAAGAAAAACAATTGCCAAAAGCAAAGAGACCAGCCAGCTAGATCACGATCTCGACAAGAGAACTCAAATCACAACTCGGCATGCAAACACCATATACCACATTTTAAGAAATACTCCCACGACACCGAGTAAGAACGAGTCAAACGCGGAGATCCGAAACACCGCGTAAGCGAGTCAACCAAACTCAGAATTAACCTAACACTATCGCGCAAGCTCTTCAGAAAATGAGACGCGGAAGCAGCAAAAACAACAGAAAACCGGTATCCAGCCGGAGAAAAGCGGTTATCCGGCCGGAGAAAAGCGGTTAGCCGGCGGATAGAAGAGAGAGAAACTGTAGATGCGTAAAAAAGGTTAGACGGAGAGAGGAAGAAAACTTAGAAAACCGAAAAAGTGTTAGTATAGGATAATTTATACTTTTATACTCCAAACGTTCATTACGTAATGGTCACCGTAATTATAAAACATAACCAAAATTATAAACATGAATTACATTATAATATTAATAATAATTAAAAAAATAAAGGTGGGTCGGGTAGGTTCCGAAATTCTCAAGGTATAATAACAATTAATTAACATTATAATATTACCATAAGCTTTATAATATATGTATTTTATATTATTTTTTTTTTTAAAGGAAAGAGAAGTGTGAAGGGAAGTGGTTGTTAGGTGGTTCAACCAAACGCTGCCGACCCACAGAAAAACGGCGTTTTCATTCATATTGCGTTTTAAACTCCTTTTTTACCTTTTTGCCCATTACGTAACAGAAAGCAAATACATTACACGTTGGGGGTGATATTGGTATTTTGCAATAACTAACTTGATAAAACGTTTCAGAAAAAACTGCGTGACGGACAAGACTTGGAAAACGACGTGAAGTCGAAACGTGTGAAAACATCACTGTTACCCACTGTACACGTGTCAGGGTTTCACCTGCGTTCATCGGTTTCCGGTAAAATGTTTTAATTTTTATCATGTAAAAGCCCATTGGCCCATTGTTGATTCCGCTTTGGTTGGTGCAATGATTAGATGTGTGCAGTTACACTGGAAAACGAAAGCTCTCTACTAAATGCAGCTCAGCTTCGTAAACCGGCTAACCGGTTTACTTAACATAACCAATTTAACCGGCTATATTACATTTTGGTTAAATTTTTTTCACTCTTTTTTCTAAATTGTGTATCTGGAATAAAATGAAATAAAATTTTAATTAATTTAATAGACATCGAATAATATTGGTTGAGGAAGTGACAAAAGATATCTTTTTTTAATTAAACTCAAAAGGTAAAAAGGTGACACGTGTTAAAGGGTTAAGGGGTTGGTTTTGACAGCCGTCTGGGCTCAAGGCTCTAACTTTTCCTTTTTTTTTTCTTCAATATTTCTGGAAACTTTATAATATAAATTACCGAATATACCCATAGGACCACTATGTGAAGTTACCTTGATTACCCTTTTCTTCTTCTTGTTGTAACATTTATGGACCACACATATTGGCAAATATCCAAGGTAGGTGCTTCTCTTTTCTTTTTCTTTTTTTACTTAAAATAAAAAACAAAAAATAATAATTTAAATGCAAATTATTTACTGCGTTTCGTTTTATTTTGTATATCTAAAAATGCAGAAAATTATAGAAAATCATTTAATTTTATTTTATGAAAAAAAAGTACAGGACTTTTCGGAAAAATAGGATTTAATATATCCAAAACATCATATTTTATAACGAATTGTGATCACATGTATATTTCTAAAAAGGTGAAAAAGTAAAAAGTATGCAAAAATAAAGTGAAAAGGAATAAACTCAAATGGGTAATTAATGTATATATAAAGATTGTAATATTTACAAGAAAATGGATATATATCATTAATCAATGTTACAAACTTACATATCGTTTAACATGGCAAGTGTTCATTGGCTTATATATAAAACTATGTTATCTAAGTTATTAAACACCCATTTTTCAAAGAATTGACTTAACCATTAATTAATAAAAACCACTATGCAAAATATAGTTATTATATTTCGAAGCCTGATCAATATTATATATAGGATTACTATATGTCACGTACTATATATCTTCTTTTTTCATATTATTGTGTTTGTTAGACAAATATAATATACGCATTATGTAGTTAGGAAGCAAGCTTTTAAATAATTATATTATTTTTTAAATACTCAAAATAATATTATTATTTTTGGAATCTTGGTGATATTAGGTGTCGCATCTTTTTTTCTGATATAAATATACTTTAACAAATCTCTCTAACATTTTGTGCATACTTTTTTTCCTCTTTCAATTTTATATTATAACAAAATAGTATGAGTGGTTTAATCCAATAATTGTATATATTGGCAAAAAAAAAAATCAATAACTGTATATATATATATATATATATATTATTTGTTTTTTACATATGTGTAACGTTTTGAAACATTAGTGGTGACTATCTCTTACTTTTGATTTTATACTACTTTTTAGAGATTACTTTTGTTTAAAATTGGTGACAATATAAAAAAAAATCATGGTTAAATAATTAGAGAACAGTTTAGTGGATTGATCAAACGGTTCGTTCTATGTTTTCTTGCTTTAAATTCAAACTTGAAACCACAAAATATATGGATGCTATTTTTCAAATTTTATAATTACAAGATTATTTTATTTATTGTATACAACAATTAAAAAATAGACTGGTCAATTGTTAACACTGAATCATCGTATATATAGGTTAACAAATATTGAATAAATTAATTTGATGATATAGTATGTGAACAAATAATAAAATAAGACGAGTTTCTATTTTCAAATGGTTTATATTAATTAAAATTCCAGTCAAATAAATAGTCAGATATACTAAATGTTCTCAAAATCTAGAAGGAAAATGACATGTAAACAAGTTTTGTTGACTCAATTATCTGTTAGATTATATTTGCAAGCTATAGTTCATTTTGTCGGTCTTATTATTTTATTTTATCTTTCCTTTTGTTTTTAACGTTCTAAGCTAAAATATCGTAACCATGAAAAAAAAAGTTCATACAATATATTGACATAATTATTTAATAAATATAATTTATTTATTAGTTATTTTTATGTTGTTAGTAACGTAATATAATAAAACATTTTGAACACACAAATCATGATTAATTTTTTTTTTTTTTTATAATTAAGGATGGGTTCAGGCCCAAGAGCCTTAATCCCACCCCAGGTCCGACAACTAAAGGCAGGTAAATGTCGCTTCCAAAGGACTCAAACTCGTGATGGCGGACACTTCAACCGAATAATTTTATATATGGTTACTTTTTTATAGTTTTTATTTAGTATGATTTTAGTCATTGACAACATTTTGGTATACTATTTTAGGGAGAAGGGTCTATTTCCACATAAACTTTTTCGAACGGATCTATTTCCCCCTAAACTTTTGAGCACTTCGTTTTTTTCCACAAACTTTAATATCTCTTTCTATTTCCACACAAACTTTTGATTTTTGATTTATTTCAACTAAACCGGTTTATTTTTATAAAACCCAACTAAAATAAACCAAAACACTCATTAAACCAATAATTATTATTTAAATCAAAATTAAACCAAACAATTTAGTTTTTAACCAATTAAAATATTCAAAAAAAATAATAACGAATTTGTTGAAAAATATTTTGTTAAAATAAATAAATTAATTAACAAAATTGAAATTTTTTTTATAGAATTTTA
>KE153012.1:160350-190099 GCA_000411095.1 Aethionema arabicum
TTATTACTTTCAAGGAAAAGGGAAAATATGATATTCTCTATTTTGGATTAGGAAGTTGCCTAATTAGAATTAGGGAATTGTTTAATTTCATTGTAAGGTGAAATGGGAAAACCTAAGCCGTGGTGTTCCTATATAACTTGTCTCTATTGAGTTGTAAGGAGACGAGAGAGTTTTGGGAGTTTAGTTTTGTGTAGTTTCTAAACTTAACAAAAGAGAGCAATTCTTTTATAACTCTTTAAATATGATTCAGAAAATATATGAAAAAACTATTTTCATTTATTATCCACTGTCATTTAATTTATAAAAATGATCGTACTATATCAACTACTAAAATAAACATTTACAACAAAAATATACATATTTTACAGTTACAAAAAACATATGTTAAAAGAATGAACAAATCAATATATATGTTTTTTTTTGTCAAATCAATATATTACTATTTAGTAAACTTTTTTTTTGTCCCAATATTTAGTAAACTTTTTGTTGTACGATTAAATAAAACATATATAAATTAAAAAAAAAATCACAATATCATAAACTTCCACATCATATATCGTACAACCATAGCCCGAAATATTCGAACTTTTTTCTTTGCTAAATTATTCCAACTTTTTTCAATTTTATCAATTAATTTCTAGTTTAGCTTTTATTATTAAATTTCAGTTAATGCCTAATGTTTGGTGCATAATAAATGGATCTATGTTCAGTGTATCATATCTATCGAATATATTATATAGTTTTTTTTTACATATGTCATATTTCAATAAGTGCATGATTCGATCGCTTTTATATATAGCTTACAAGATTTATATCAAATAGATTCTAAATCTTTATCCTTTTTCCATCGTACGATTTGATGTGACAAAATCATTTTTCACGTTTTCATTACTCAATTTATGACTAGCAAAAGAAAAGTGTAAAATAAAATATTCGTGAGTCTTATAAAGAAAATAAATAAATTTTGTTTGTAAGAATCTTCCGCTTTTATTGATAATCGTGAAATATTCTTAGAAAAAAAAATTCAAGTAACATGAAAATGGTAATTATACATTCATCTAGCATTATATAGATGCAATATATATATTATAATATATGATTATATATTATTTCTGTCTTCTTTATTATTGAAATGCGATGAATAATTTTATTATGGAAATCTTCGCATATATTCAACTATATATATATATATATATATTAAAAATTCGATTATATATATACATTTTTTTTTGTTAAATTAGATTATATATATATGGATAACATAAATGTTTATTTACACAGCATGTACACAGTCACTTGGGAACATATGTAACTTTTGAAAGTTTAATAAAATAAGATGACGACAAAAAAAAATGTTTATTTACAAGTTCTAGCAAAGCAAATTTTTTTTCTTTCATAAAGCTATAATTTTAAAAGCAAGATTCATTATGTTTCATCGGCATGTGGGCTTAACTGGCCCAATAATTTCAGTAATTATATAATGTTTATTATCTTAGGTTACGATAATTAAAATGATTACATTGGAGGTTTACGGCAATAACAAATGTTCATGATACAAGCATAAGCTACTTCACCTTTCTTCTTACAATAATCAACGCAAGCAGCTACTCCACAATTGGTTGATTCAGGAACTGCCACGTGTCTTTCCACTAGACATTTACACGTGTCCGTCACACACATCGCCACTGTTTCACAATTGATTTTAGTTGCACAGTGTGAGTCTTCCTTACAAGATTGTGCCATTATTTGTGTACCTATGACACACAATACAATACATTACATAATTGTACTTATGATTTATACATGACTTGAATTAATAACAAAAATAATAATTAATTTAAATTAATATAATGTAACAAATAGAAAAAACTTACACATTGAGAAAAGAAAACAGGCGATGAACATTGAAACTAAGATTGATTTCGTCATTTTTTTATATGTTAGTTATGTTGTGACTTTTTGAGTTGTTTGTATTATTGCAGATTCAAAGACTATTTATAGTTGAATTTTTTTTTATTGTTTTTTAAGCTAATAATTTATTTTGTTTCAACCGTTTTACTAGTAAATAAATACATACATGTATACACATATATTTTAGGTATTTGTTTAACAACAGTTTCAATTTCTAAAATTCTTATATTTAATTAGGAAAGAGATTTCTAAAATTCTTTCTTATATATGATTAGGAAAGAGGATAATTTGTAATCACTTTGTGATTCTTTGTTTGATTTTTTTCTTGTAAAGTAAAAATAAATTTCATATATGTGTTTTGATTTTATTTTAAACATATCTTTTACTATATTATATAGATTATAATTTTTAGAAACTGATGAAAAATAGTCTGAATAATAGTAGTATTCTAGTTAACTTGAATATTTGGTCTTTTTTTATTTATTATTATATATTATTTTTTACCAATTTTATTATTATTTGAAAACGGTATAAAATAAAACAACCTTAAATAACCCCTTATTAATTATCAGTTATCACATACAAAGTAGATATTCATTTCTTTTGAATTCAAAAAGAAAAGAAACCAACCGGTATTAAATACTCTAGTTTGCTATAACATGGTTTGTTTAATATAACCAAACATTGATCCTTAACCGCTTTAATATGGTCTGGTTAACAATAACCAAACATTGCTGATCCTTAACCGGATTAGCCAGCAAAAGATACAAACTTTAATAAAAACACAAGTACAAAAATTGTTTTGTTCAGGCCTAATTATCAATAAAAAACAAACCGACCATGAAATTCAATGTTCCAAGAACAAAGTTCTTTGTCCTAAATGACCACTTTGTCCTTTACTTGCTTCATCTCTCTCAAGGTTGAGCTGGAGCCACCTGAGGTTGAGTCTGTTGCTGAACCACCTGAGCTTGAGTCTGAGCCTGAGCCTGAACCTCAGCTTGAACCTGAGCCTGAGGAGACTCATGCTGTTCTGTTTCTTTCTTGATTTCAGAAGATTCAGAGAGTTTTGATTCAAGATTTGAGGTTTTTTTAGGTGATTCATCAGACAAGTGAACTCTAGCAAACTCATCAACTACTTTCCTCTTCTCTTCTTCCTCTGCAATTCCTACTTTTTCCTTAGCCTTTTGTCCAACTTCTTCAGCCGCTTTAGCCACTTTATTAAAAGCTCCAGTAACCCAAGTAGCTCCTGTCAAAACATACCTGTTCTTCATTATAGCTGTTCCTGCATTACTCACTGTTTGTTCAGCTGCAGCAATGGCTGACTTTGTTTTCTCTGAAACTTGATACTTCTGATCAACTTCTCTTACTTTCTCACCTACAACAACCGTTCCTGTATTGATCTTCTCTGTAAATCCAATTTTCTTGTCAAGAGAAGCAACTTTAGCTGATGCAGTTGATGTCAATTGGTGTTTATCATCAAGATTCTTAGCTTTAGCTATGGCATCTTTCCCCAAAATGAACCCCTTTGCAAGCATACTACTCACAACATCTTCAGCTTTTCTCAATACCGATGATTCGCCTCCTCGTGGAGATCGGTTGCTGTCTTTAGATTCCTGAAGATATCACAATACAATTGATTAATTCATGGCAATCTTCAAGAAAATAGAGAGAACTGTTGATAATAGATTCTTGAACTTACAAATGACTTTAAAGCATCAGGAGGTAGCTCATAATCAGGTTCCATTGTTACAATCACTGAAGAATCAACAATGGTAGCTCCCTATATGAAACAAAACTCTACTTAATCACCACATAACATAGAGGAATTCATATAAGTTTAACGAGTGAAATACCGAAAGAAGAACTGCAGTTTCAGCTCCTTGAAGATCCTTAAAGGTAACATATGCTAATTTAGTATTTTCAGTTTCACTGTAAATAATAACATGTCAAGAGGAGAGATAAGAATCTAAAGAAGTAAGAACTGATATGAAAAATAGAGAAATGAAATGAAACCTCTTTGTTTCGAGGTAGAGAATATCGCCAGAAAAGGAGAAAAACTCCTTAAGATCTCTCTCTGTTGCTCCAAGAGAAACGTTACTGACTTTCACAGTTGTCATCTACAAAATCAGATACATTCTTGTTAAGATCTATTTGAATCACATCTCTTAGTCATATCTTAATGATCACAAGGAACAAGAAACATAAAGGCATTGCATAGATTTTGAGAACAAAAACCTGCATAAATGCATTTGAATCCAGAAACCTAAAAATGATAGGAACCAACAAAAACCTAAAGATTAAATCTTTGAAATGATAGCTAATCCTTTTTTACAAAATCTGTTAAATCAAACAACAAAACCCAAATCTTGACACCAAATTAACGCCATTTCATTCAAATCTAACATGATAGCTAATCACAATCAATAGATCTGCTCAAATCTGTGGTTCCGTTACAATCAAATTTAAAACAGAAGAAAGCTTCTTGAGATAGAATTAGAAATCGAAACCCAGCTCAGGATAGGATTAAGAACTCACCGACATGGCGTATTGACCGGGAAGTTTCTATCTTTTAGACGTGAAGAATCAAATTTGAAAGGAGAAAAGAAGAGACGAAAAGAGAAATCTTTGGCCGCGGATTTGGTGTGAGCAAAACAAAAGGAGCGGACCCATTTTAATATATCCCTCACAAAACGGACGAGGACTATTCGGAGTGGCACGTGCAATGGTCGGAGCATTTTCTCGCCGGTGAATCTCTCACGTGCGACAAAAAAAAAACTTATTAATTAATTTCCTTTTTTTACATAAATAAATAGACTAATATTTTATTTATTTCTCTCATATTTTGTCAATTTCTATTTAAATTTACCCTGTTTTTTTTCTTTTAAAAAAGCAAGATGTAATTGTTATTTAATTTTAAGAAGTAAATCATTAAATTACAAGCGTTAAAAAATCATTAAATTACAATTGAAACAAGTTTTTATTTATTTATTAAATATGTGTAAAAGATTTTGAATTTGTATATTTGCCAAACAGAAAGATATTAAAATCCTTTGTAAATGAATAAGCCAACATTTAATAATATGTGTCTATTTTTTCTATTAAGTTAGTATTTACTTTCCTTTTTTGTTATGGAAGTAAAGGTCTCTTTAGATATTTAATTTATTAAAGTTTTGACTAATATAATTATATAAGTATGGCACGTACCTATACAAGGGACTAATTTTTTATATAGTACCTAGTTCTTACATCTTAATCATAATTATATTATTAATTTTTTTACTTAATTTGAAACTCATAATAAATCCGTTAAACTATTTAATCAATAACGTGACATTAATTAGTTTATCAACCAATGGTTGCCGACCACGTGTCACTAACCGAAAGCAACGTCGGTCGTTACGAACAATTTGTGTCCCGTCGTTATAGCTTAAACCCAATTAAAAAATATGTACACTTTTACCCCAAATATTTAGAATCAAGCATTTACATACCCAGGAGATATTTGAGAGTTTTATAATAACGAGGAGGGATATACCTGTAAGATTCTAAACTATTGAATCACTTTTAGAATATTAATAAAAAGTAGAGGATTAAAAAAATAAAAATAAAGTTCATAGAAAAGGTACGAAATTCATACAGCTAACGAAACATTTCACGTTTTTTCTCTCTTTATCTCTCTCAATCTGTCGGAGATTCCAGAAGAATCGGAAATCTCACCGTCACGTTTTTCCCTCGATCCCCGCCTGATTTTCCTTTCGTTTCTCGGGAAAAGGAGACGGATTTTCTCAGTGGGGGTATACAAAGCTTTGACCTTTTTGGTGGGGTTTTCGAGAAGATGAGTTTTCAGGATTTAGAGGCGGGAAGAGGGAATCCATTGGCTTCTTCAAGAATCAACGGAGGTCATCAAAACACGACGCAAGCCGTAGCCTCTGGAATTTTCCAGATCAACACCGGAGTTTCCACTTTCCACCGCTTAGTTAACACCTTAGGTACTCCTAAAGACACGCCTGAGCTCCGAGAGAAGCTGTAAGTTCTCAAAGTAATCTCCTTTAGGGTTTATGATGGTGAAATTGTGTCTCAATCATGGGAATTGAGCAGGCACAAGACGAGAGTGCATATTGGGGAGCTGGTGAAAGACACATCGGTTAAACTTAAAGAAGCTAGTGAAGTTGATCATCAAAGAGGTGTAAATGTGAGTGTTTGTTTTGTCTTATGAATGAGAAACATGAAGCTTCTTCTTGTTTAAATGGTAAGGTTTGTTTTAATGGGTGTAGCCAAAGAAGAAGATAGTGGATGCAAAGCTAGCTAAGGATTTTCAAGCTGTATTGAAAGAGTTTCAAAAAGCTCAGCGTCTAGCAGCTGAAAGGGAAACCTTATATGCTCCTCTTCCTTCTACGTAAATTGCTCATTCTACAACTTTTAGAGATGCCCTTATGTTTGTTTGTGAAAACTTATGATTTCTTGGTCTTTTTATTCAGCTATACGAATGGTGAGATAGATGTGAGTGCAGATAAGGGTCAAGAGCAGCGTGCTCTTCTTGTGGAAGCGAAGAGGTTAGTTAATACAGATGAAGAGTCACCATTGTTGTTCATTGTTTCTCATCGTTTCCTTGTTACAGACAGGAACTTGTATATTTGGACAATGAGATTGCGTTTAATGAAGCAATTATTGAGGAAAGAGAGCAGGGAATACAAGAAATCCAGCAGCAAATTGGCGAGGTGAACGAAATCTTCAAAGACTTAGCAGTGCTAGTAAATGATCAAGGACACATGATTGGTAAGTGATTCTAATCCTCTCATAAATCACTTACTTCTCTTCCTCACGAGACATTTACACTTAATCTGCACAGAGGATATCAGCACTCACATTGATAACTCCCATGCTGCTACTGCACAAGGAAAATCACTTCTTGCAAAAGCTTCAAAGACACAAAGATCAAAGTCTTCTCTGGTAACATTCATTCTTTAATCAAACCTTGAGGAGTTATTGAGGATGTATGATCAGATCAATATAACTTCTTGCCATTGTTTTCCACGCAGGCTTGTTTGCTCTTCGTCATATTTGGGATTGTTCTCTTCATCGTTATTATAGTACTCGCCGTCTGATTTTCCAGTATCTCATCTTCCATAATTCAGCAAAAATCAAAAGGACAATTGCTTCATCAACAGAAGAAGCATTAATGAGTGTATGTTCTTTCCCTTTACGGCTCTTTTGTTTCCTACCATCTACTATGTTGGTTTACTCATCTCCTGGCTCGTGTTATCCGGTATATAACGTAGTTCCGTCAGTTTTGGTTTGAGGGTGTCTGAGTCTTGGTTCTGTAATAGAGTGTGTTGTTGCAACATATTTGTGTGATAATCAATGAAAATCTGATGTTTAAGTTTCTTCTTAAGAATGAACAATTAACAATCAAATCATCTAGAAAACAACATGCCTTGATTGAGATAACAAGCAGCTGCAGGATCCTTAAGACATTTACAGAAAGCTTCTTCATCTTTGGGAAATGACTGTGGCAGTGGATGATCAGGAGTGACACCAACCTATTCAGAAACAGCACTTCAGTAAACATGTTTTGTGTTGAGACAGGGACATAGTTATGTTATAAAAGAGTATCAGACCTTGTCTATATCAGTGTGAGCTGGTGTTTCATACCGAGCAACTGTCACTGCTAATCCTGAACCATCAGATAACTGAAACACTGATTGTATCTTCCTGCAAAATTTAGTTCAAGAATTATTACAAACCTGTCAGTTCTGTAAGAAGAATCAAAATAGCTTACCCTTTTCCATATGTGGATTCGCCATAGACGAGAGCACGTTTGTTATCCTTTAAGGCACCAGCTAATATCTCACTTGCACTTGCAGTGCCTTTATTAACCTGTAAGAGAGAAAGATTTCTGTGTCAGCTAATATCTCCATGGCGTCACATTGTAAGGTTAATAAGGACTGAAGCTATACAAGTATGGCTAGAGGCTCAGAAGTTGCAATTGCACTGCTTCCATCAGTATCATATATATCTCTAACTCCACGGCTATCACAGATGTATACTATCACTCCTTTATCTAACCTGTTGGAGAGTAAAGTGTTAAGTTTTTATGAGTTATTGATCTTGAAAACTTTCAGATTCTCAGGTACGTGATAACGAGCGTTTACCAAATCTTAGCTATCTCAATTCCTTCAGGGAAAGAACCGCCACTGCAGAACATAACTTCCAAGTGATCAAGATAAGCGTGTTGCAGAAACAAAAAAAGAGAGTTTTTCATTATGTAATATCAATCACCTGTTGTCTCGAAGATCCAACACGAATGCATTTACATTGTTGCCTCTCAATGTCTCAATTGCTTCCTTCACCGCACCTACAAGAAACGTTTTCAAACTTTTATACAAATAAACCAGAAAAGTAGAGAACTTGTAAGATAAAATCTGTACCAGAAGCATTTTGATTGAATGTTGTAAGCTTGATATATCCAATCTTAGGGGTATTACTCCCAGAACCAGGAATTTCACATAATCTTGACTTCACTGGATTCACAGAAACTCGCTCTCGCCTGAAAATACACAAAGATTATAGGTAAGAGTTCCTGAAATTCATTTAAAACAAGATAAAGTAATGTAGTGTGGGGAACATACGTCAAAGATAAGAATCTTGTTTCAGGTCCGCTGCGAATCGCTAGCTCCACTGTACTACCTTCAGGTCCCCTGCATTGATCTCAATTCTCATCGCAATCTATCTCTCAAAACTTAAGAGAAAGAGAAGAAAATCCTCACTGTAACATCTCTGCAGCATCATATATGGTAAGGCTTTCTGCAGTTGTGTTATCTATTCTTAGTATAACATCCCCAGATGAAACTCCTGCTCGTTTCGCAGGACCTCCTGGAGCAGCCGATATAACAACAAGCCCATCTGATGCTCCATCTGATGCAGATGGATAACCTATCGATAGTCCAACGCCAGTGAGTGCCCCTTGAGTTCCAGACTGCCTTCAAACAAAACACATAATTAATATATTTGGAGCATCTAAAGACCAGATAGAGAAATTCTTACCCTTAAACTCTTAAACTTTTGAGGCTCTAGGAACCGAGTAAAAGGATCACCAAGTGTTGCAACCATTTTCTTGATAGCTTTGTCTGAACACAAACAATCACCAAAATTCAGAAAATGTACTAGTAAGTTTTAAGTATAAACCAGAAACATACATGTCTCTTCTCGGGTGTTCATAGGTTCATTTCGGAGAGCAGTTTCTCTATAACGAAACCAGCTTTGTCCATTGAATGATTTGTCAATATATGCACGGTCAATTGTTCTCCAAGCTTCTAGGAAGAGGAGATTCTCTTCACTTAGAGCCCCTAGAGAGAGATTGAAACCCAGATACTGAAATCAATTGCATCTCCAGCTGAGATCTTTCTCAATATGTAAAAATCTATGGACTTACATGATGGTGAATTAGCGGTGGAAACAGAAATGGAGGAGACAAGCATTACAGAAACTATTCGAACTAATGCAACTGAGATATTCTTTCTGAAATTGACTGAAGAACTCATCATCACCTTCCCATAGATTTTCCTATCATTATTTCTTTCAAAAAGATACAAGACAAGTCCTGGATTTGCATTGTTTCTTGGTCTGTAACTACGACTTCGAGCAAATCTCAAGAGGCTAGCTTTCAAAAGCTTTGGAGGATGTGATAACCACAATTTCACCTGCAAAGATCAAATCTTTTACAGCGAAACGGACACAAATTACGAATTCCAAAATAAAACAAGAAAAAGGAGGAAACTTTGAGGAAGGAAACCTACCTGGATTGCTGACTCCTTAGAAGAGAAATTAGGGTTTATGTTAAAAATTGGAGATAATGAAGAGCTCGCAAGGACCTCCATAGAAAAGAGCTTCCCCGCCTCTGTTTCCTTATCGAGTTCACTTTTTGTTTCAGAAAAAAATGAAATTTTTGTGTCACTTTCTGTAAATTACAAACAATAATATATAAAAATAATATATTCGATGTTTACTTCTTTTGTCGATTCATACTCTGAATTCGATTTAAGCATAAAGATCAAAGCTTTGTATACAAATGGGACTAACTCCTATTGTCCTAAGTCCTAACCACCTATACATGTAACTAACTTAAAGCATATTGTTAAAAGTTACTAGATAGAAGACTATACATTTGACCAAACATAATCATTTACAACTGCTCTGTGTCGGATGTGAGAAGACCCAACTGCTCTATAAGCTTATCCATCTGCCCACCATTTGTCTTGTTCATCTCTGGTGTTGTTGCATCTCCAAGGACTGGGCTTTGTGCCAGATACTCCTCAAACAGATCACAGTTACTCATCAGTTCGTCAATATCAGGATCTTCAGGTATTCCGTCGAGCTGAACTGGAACTGAACTATCAAGAAACGGACTCGGAGAGATGAATTCACCTGAAGCATCCTCAGTATCCATGTAATTTTCTGTAGAGACATCATTGATGCTATCACATGTCAGTTGTGGCATTCGAGGAACTGCTGGCATTACGGAATCTGAGGGTGTATATGTTGTTGATTGCTCTGATGTTGTAGTGGGTAAGTACGGTGGAGGCTGTCCTAATGCTACGGGTGCATAAGCTAGAGATTGTCCTGAAGTTGTGGGTAGCATCTCTTGAAGAGTGACTCCTGAAACCCGGTTTGGCGAACTTCCATGAACTGAGAAATCATCCAGAAACGGGAACTTATCATTTGTTTTCATGATGTTCCACATCATTGACTTTGTAGCATCGCTTCTTGGAGGCTGATACTTGACTATTTGTCCATCTGAAGCAGTCGAGCTATGGTTAGTATTAGCAGCAGTATCCTCTCTAAGTCTCCGCTTCTTGTTAGTCTCAGTCACATGGATGTTATCTGTCTGTTTCTGTATGAACTGAGACAGGAAAGTAGGATTCTGGACAGCTTTTGCAAGGAATGACATAATCTGTTGTTGTCTCTGTTCCATACCCTGAAGACGTTTGACCATAGATTGAAGGTGACTATCAGTTGATTGTTGCTGTTGACGTAACTTGACGAGTTCCTGCATCAGCACATTTTTGTCTCTTTTAAGCTGTTCAACCTCTTCCTTAAGCCCAAATTTCCCAACCTCTACACATGAAGATACAGTCATTGAACCTTGACTTTGAGATTGCTGAGATTGAGGAGTACCATGCCCTTGAGCAGCTTTTCTCCGGGTTATAGTTTTCAAGAGGTGTTTTCGACCTCTTAAGAAGCCTTCGTTAGCAAATTCCCAACGATCTGGATCCACTTTTCTAAAACCCTGTACATCATGAAAAATGATATTGCTAATGAGAAGGCAATAACAGAAGTCACAAGAATCAGATCATATTCTCAATCTTAGCAAAGTGTAGCTCTCAAATTGGCCAGAAATCAAAGAAGCTTGACACAATTACGGCTACTGAACTATACTCACTTTCTCATCTATTGAGTCTCCTCCCAACATATATATCGGTAAGATAATTCCACGAAATCAAAGAGATGACAGGCAATAATTTGATCGTGAGGAATTAAGGTGTATTCAAAAGATTTACATAGGTATTCAATTGACGAACAAAGCTGGAGAAATTGTTGTGTTTGAAGTACTTAGGGAGAAGATCACGGGCGAATTCCGGAGGATTCCAAACAACGAAGCTATTGTTCGCCGGACTCCACGAAACAATAGCGTCCGTCGCCGGGTCTTCCACCATGTCATACGTCTTGCTCAGAAAAGGTGGCGGCAACGTGTTACCACTTTGCACCGCCGCCGGATGCGGAAGAGAGTGTGTTATGCCTTCATCGGTCGTAGCCTCGTCGCTCTTTACTCCACCGCCGGTAACACCTTCCATTCCTAAGGATAGAGAGAGAGTAAGCGAAGGGATATGAACGGCGGACTATGGATGAAAAATTACAAAAGTAGCCTTTTTCTCCGAGACACGGGTCGTTACTATTTTTTGGGCTTTTTCGTCTTTGTAAGTTTTAATATATTTTGTGTGGGTCAAAAAGCTCAAGTCTATTAATCAATGGGCCAGATTTGGAAGCTCATTGCGTCTTTGGATTTTTTTGTTATTTTATTTTATTTTGCAAAATAAAAAAATATAATATCCCATGAAAACTGTTTTTTTGGGCGGGAAAGCGGAGGAAGGAAGCGAGGGAAAGAGATGAGCTCGTCGCCGGCGATTGAACCAGATGTACCGGATCTCGTTTGCCAGCTCGATAATGTTCAAGGCATGGTCGATGCGCTCACTTGCGTCCGATGGAAACGGCACCAGGTCTTGTTCCATCTCCAAAACACCTTTAGGTTTTTTTTATCGCTTTTCACTTCGTTTGATTTTAGGAAAATTGCGATTCTCCACCTTTAAGATTCACTGTGAAATCTTCTGTTTCTAGGATGCTTTAGTCGAGTTATCAGAACACGGTATAGTCTTGATTGTGGAGGAATCAGGATGTCTTCAGGCCAAAGTTTATCTTCAACGCGAGGTATTAGACTTTTGAGTTCTTAATTTCAAACGTCTATCCATTAATTCCATTCACTATGTTCTGGAATCCAACTTTTTATCTGTATGTGAGAAAGCTATTCACGAAATACGAGTTCGGAGCTCAAGGGAGGCCTAGATTTGGAATCAGCTTAGGGCTTTTTGTGGATTGCTTGAACACATTCTCAGCTCCTGGCCATTCGAATACTATTGAAATTCAGTATCCAGGCCCTGATATGGAGCTTCTTCTCAAGTACGAAGATTGATCTCTGTTTTTTGAGTATATATCTGATGCTATTTTGAGTAATTTCACTGCCACCTTTGAGAATTTACTGACCAAAAACGATAAATTCTGAAGTTATGAGTGTGACTTCAGTTGCAAATTACAAGTATTTCGCTGATTTGTGTTCTTAACTAGATCCGTTGATACCCTAAACGCCTGCGTCTACTCTGAGATAAGGACTAGAATTCCAGAGACCATCTCATGGGACTATAACTTTGAGCAGGCAGGAAGCGCCCCACTTACATTCACTGTAAAGGTAGATTTATATAGTTTAGTAAATTATTCACCGTCATATCTCGGTGTTTGTTTAGTCCAAGCTTCTGAAAGTGTTTTTGCCCATGTATCATCAGTCAGCAGCGCTTAAAGAAGCAATAGATGATCTTGAATGGCCTGGATCAAGCGTTCAAATTAGCCTTCAAACGTCTCCCCCTTGTGTTACCTTCAAAGGAGAAGGGCATGGAGACTTACAGGTCTTGCTTCTCACTTATTTCTTGCTTTAGTATATCATCTTTGCACAAAAGAACCAATTTAACACATTCAACATCCTCTTTTTGTAGATAGACTTCATGTATTATGCCAACACAGATCTTCTCCTCGCCTTTCATTGTGACACCGACGTCTCTTATGGGTACCTAACGTTGCTTGTTTAGACTGTATAAGAATAATGCCCAAAAGAAGCTATCTGGTTTAAATTGTTAACGATCTCAGATTGAATTGTAGGTACAAATACAAGTTCTTGAAGGCAACAACAGCGAATATTCCAGGAAACGTCCTGAGAGACAACAGAGGAAGTAAAGTAACAATAGGAAGAGGAGGAATGCTAAAAGTGCAACACTTGGTTTCAGTGTCTAGATCTTTTGGTCCACAAGTGGAATCTGCAGGGTATCAGCCACCGAGTCGGATAGCTTATATAGAGTTCTTTTTGAAGCCTGAAGAACCTCTCGATTGATTCATGTCTTAACTCCAGGTAACGCTTATGTAGCTTCATTCTTGTTGTATGTAACTTCCTTTTCTTTTCCATAGCTAACCGAGCTTTCTATCTAACTATTTCGGTTCTTCTCCTTCAAACTTTCTTCATCAATCTCTTCTTGTTTCTTTTTAAGCTTTACTGTAACATCATAATCCGAGAAAACAAAAAAACACCACAAATACTACATATGACCTAAGTTTCAAGCTAAGATTTAAACTCGAGATGCAAACATCATTAAGGTAGGAGCTCACATACTAAAATTGGATCTAGAAGCATGAGTTGCAAAGCTAGGCTAGCTAGAGAATCAAAGCTTCTGCAATTACAACATTACCATAACATCAACAAATCAGCATCATCATCATCAAATAACTCATGGATTCACTCACAAAACATCATCAAAATGGGCAAAACCAAACGAAAGTAAAGTAAAACAAAAAATCTCTGAGTAAATTAGCTTGTTCAAAGCTATGGAAACCTAATTGTAAGTTTTGCATCAATGCAGATCAAATCAACATCAATAGCTTGAATCTCCAACATCTATAGTAACATTCTCGGAGAAGAGTATACCGGTGGTGAAAAATTCTTCAATTCAGCTGGAAAACGGAAATAAAAGCAGAGAAATAGAAGAAGAACACAAAGAATCGACCGAAATTCCTGCGAAAACCGAATTGATTGGATCTTTCTCCGAGACAAGTTATGATTGGATAAAATCAACGATTCATTAGTTCACAACTACACAAATGAATTGTTGCAGTCATGAGACGACAGAAGGAATCGAAGAGGATTCACGAGAGGTCTCTTACTAGGTGATCGGAGTTCACAAAAAAATTAGGGGTTATTTGAGTGACTAATGTTTTGAATGTGTCAATCGACAACATGCCTGCCGTTTCATTGCCCCGACAGTGACGTCGTGCTGTTTGTTTACCGCTTCACAGAGTTCGAACGGAGTGTTGTTGTATGGAGACATGCGTGCCGTTTCGTTGTTCTTCTTAATAACACCGTGCCGGAGGAAAAAAAATATCTGGAATTGTTCGGGGTTTTGAACCCGACGTGAATCGAACACGCAACCTTCTGATCTGGAGTCAGACGCGCTACCATTGCGCCACGGATCCAGATATTATCTATTCCATCGTTGGTTTATTTATACAAGTCAGAGTATTTAATAAATAATTAATATTGTTTGTAATATTTATTAAGAATATTACTATTAGCGATAATCTCTAATTATAGATATTATCATATTATCCATGACAATTTAGTCTACGATTTTGGTTTGTGGGTATCTTTCATGGCTTATGATGATTGGTTTGTATTAATAAAATATATAAGCAAATTAATGTTGAAATGCTATTAGCATGACACGTGGTGCTAAAATAAACGTTCAAGTAGTTTTCTCATTATTTTCAAGGTTGGTTGGACCTTTCCTCATGATTATTAAATCACAACCAAATAGAAAATAAAATAAAATAAAATAAAATAGAAGAGAAAAGAAAAAGGTTCTTGATTTATAATTTTACTATATCAAATGATTCGTATACTTTTTTCCTCCTTACAAAATAATTATGTTTTTTAATGATTGATTATATAAAAATCATAGTTTGTGTGTATATATGTGTGTGTGTTTCTTTGCAATATTTTGAAAGAACAAAAAAAATTATAGACATCAACGTAGTGTGTTTAATAATAAGAAATGAAAAAAATAATGTAGATATCAAATGTCACCAACTATTGGAGAATAGTGAAACTAAGTTTTATTATTTAAAAGAATAATAAATGAAATGAAAATGAGTGAAGAACATAAACATATATACACCGTACACAATTGAGTTAAAAACAAAAAAAAAACATATATAAACAATTATGTGTGTATATGCATGAATATGATGGTGGGGACTTCATACCAATTATATTGACATTTAATGATGGGTTTTGACTCTTTCGTGGACCATACTTAACACTCATATTCATTATATATATAATATATACATGTATGTGTCAAATGCGAACATGACATGCATCCACACAAATATAGACGGTCGAAATTTCCCATATTTATTGTTACAAGGAATTTTATTTATAATATGCTATGCTCATTATTTGTTTTTGGAACCAAATAAATTTTAGATGTAAACTAGACTAATTCTATAGTCTAATAAAATTAAATTATTACATAAATTACATTATTATATTAAAAGAATTGCAATTTGCATCGATATATTCAATAATCTAATCTTATATTCTTTATCGGGTTGATGATCTGAAAGGACACTAAAATAATATCCTATATAAAGTCATAATAATAATTTTAAATTTACTGATACATTACTATTCAGTAAATACATTAATATTCTTATATATATTTGAACCATGTAACTTATAGTCTTATAGATCCCTTTTATTCAACCATAATAAATAATTTATTTTTCAAATATTAACTATAGTTAAGGTTTAACTAAGGTTATTAGTAAAGTGTAGAATGAGAATGTTCATGACAATCATGAAATTTACTTATATTGTTTACGAATTAAACCGTAATTTTAATTAAATAGCCACCAAAATAAATAGGAATAATACATTTTGGCTAGTATTTTTTGTTGATTATTTGTTCTTACCTTGCGAATAATAAAAAGCTCATCCAACTAATTAATTAATATTCTTCTTTTAAAATGTAAAGTATTTGTAAGTACTTATTCTAACTATCTCTAGTTAAATTAATTAGAATCTTATTTAGTAAGATTATTTATGTAGTGGAAAGTGAAAGACAAAGTAAAGGAGACATGACTTGTGTTCCCAATCTACAACGACATCATCAGATTTATTGTCTTCTTATAATCATCACTTAATATCATTAATTATTAATCCTAATTAATTAACCACTAAAACCAACATAATTATCATTTCTTATGTTCATCCTTCATAGATACACCCAACTAAAATTCTACTATTTCAAAGTCTAACATAGCTAATTTATGATATTCTAATTCTTATAATTTTTAACGTTATAAATATATTTTTTTCGTTTTATCTATTAATTCATAAAATCATATTTATTCTATTAATATGTGTGTATTTAATTAAACAAAACACAAATGTTTTTCCTTAAATAAGTTATAAAACAATTATGTTTTGTTTTGTTTTTCTGGTTTTAATTTAATATCATTTATTTACTAAGATTTATTTAGAACAAAAAAGAATATTTTTCTTAGTAATATGTCAAAATAATTAATATTTTTATAAATAAAAGTACCATTGAATGCATTCATTAGTTGCTTCTTTAATTGAGAATTGGATAAAAAAAGTTACTTGATTGGTCATAAGAAATGAGAAGTCACAAAAATAACCTTAAGAAGAGAAATGAGAAGAGAATCTTCCAAAAATGTTTAATCTTTACCCAAAGCTAAAGCTTACCAGAGAACAAAGCAATGTGCAAAAAGGCAATTAAAAAGATAATTAAAAGTTTATTACTTCGAGAACGGTGAAGAAATGAGAGTTTAGCAGAAGAAAGAGCAAAAAGATCTGAGAAAAGTAAGAAAAGAAAAAAAAGAATCTTTAAGTCTCTCTCTCACACTCACTCTCTCGCATACATTCACTGCCATTTTCTCCATTAAAGTAAGCTTCTCTTCCTTCTGATGGTTTTTTGCTAGGTTTCTTATTTTTCTGTAAGCTCTCAAATTTTGTCTTTATTTCTTTCAGTAACCCTAAAGTTCATGTTTTTTTTGGGGGTTAAGCTCTGTTTTCTGTTCTTATTCATTTGAGTGCGTAAGCTTGTGCTTGGCTTTGCTGATTTTGTGTCTACAGTTCATGACTTACAACTTATTGGTACATTTCAATCGTTCTTTACCTTGTTCAACCATGGGTTTTGTGCATATAAGCTGTTTCTCGGACCAAATTTGTGTTTTTTGAATTTTTTTTGCTGATTTCAGATTTAGCTGCTTTGCTTGTTCATGTCAAAAAAGGATCTTTCTTTGAATTTGGGTCTAGGTCCGTTTGAG
This sequence comes from Aethionema arabicum, assembly GCA_000411095.1. NCBI lineage: Eukaryota > Viridiplantae > Streptophyta > Magnoliopsida > Brassicales > Brassicaceae > Aethionema > Aethionema arabicum. The sequence continues at coordinate 177,985 of KE153012.1, forward strand.
ATCTGTGCTGATTTTGTTCCCAATTTCTTGGTAATGAAGTGTTTATTATGTTATGTTTCTGTTTCTGATCTCACTTTTTAACTTATTTTGCAGACATTAAACCTCATTCATCTCATAGGCACAAACTAGACTCTATCTAGCCCAAGAAAACATGGTTTCAAGATCATATTCCAATCTCTTAGACCTTGCTTCTGGAAACTTTCATTCATTTTCTCGAGAAAAGAAGAGATTTCCAAGAGTAGCTACTGTTACAGGTGTCCTATCAGAGCTAGACGATGACAACAACAGCAACAGTGTCTGCTCAGATGCTCCATCTTCCATCACACAAGAACGAGTCATCATTGTTGGAAACCAACTTCCAATCAAAACACATAGAAATTCCTCCGGTAAATTAACATTTTCTTGGGACAATGATTCACTTCTCTTACAGCTTAAAGACGGTATGCGTGAAGACATGGAAGTTGTTTACATAGGTTGTCTAAAAGAACAAATTGACACAACTGAACAAGATGATGTTTCTCAAAAACTACTAGAGAATTTCAAATGTGTTCCTGCTTATATTCCTCCTGAGATTTTCACTAAATTCTACCATGGATTTTGTAAGCAGCATCTATGGCCTTTATTTCATTACATGCTTCCATTAACACCTGATCTTGGAGGTAGATTCGACCGTTCGCTATGGCAAGCTTATCTTTCAGTAAACAAGATCTTTGCAGATAAAGTAATGGAAGTGATTAGTCCAGATGATGATTTTGTTTGGGTTCATGATTATCATCTAATGGTTTTGCCTACTTTCTTGAGGAAAAGATTCAACAGAGTTAAGCTTGGTTTCTTCCTTCATAGTCCATTTCCTTCCTCTGAGATTTACCGGACTCTTCCAGTCCGAAACGAGCTTTTACGAGCTCTCCTCAACGCAGACTTAATCGGATTTCACACCTTTGATTACGCAAGACACTTCTTATCTTGCTGCAGTAGAATGCTTGGTTTATCTTATCAATCCAAAAGAGGAACTATAGGACTTGAATACTATGGTAGAACAGTTAGCATCAAGATTCTACCAGTCGGGATTCATATCGGTCAGCTTCAGTCTATTTTAAACCTCCCGGAGACTCAAACCAAAGTTGCTGAGCTAAAAGATCAGTTCATGGATCAGAAAGTCTTGTTAGGTGTTGATGATATGGACATTTTCAAGGGAATTAGCTTAAAGCTCTTGGCTATGGAGCAGCTTCTTACACAACATCCTGAGAAGCGAGGCCGAGTTGTTCTAATCCAGATTGCGAATCCAGCGAGAGGACGAGGAAGAGATGTTCAAGAAGTTCAATCTGAGACAGAAGTCACAGTTAAAAGAATCAATCATATGTTTGGAAGACCAGGTTACAAACCTGTTGTTCTTATAGATAAACCTCTTCAATTCTTCGAGCGAATCGCTTACTATGTGATTGCAGAATGCTGTTTAGTTACAGCAGTTAGAGATGGTATGAATCTTATACCATATGAATACATTATCTGCAGACAAGGTAATCAAAAACTAAACCAAACTATAGGATTAGATCCTTATGCAACAAAGAAGAGCATGCTTGTTGTTTCGGAGTTTATAGGATGTTCTCCTTCTTTAAGCGGCGCAATTCGAGTGAATCCATGGAATATTGATGCTGTAACTGAAGCTATGGATTATGCTCTTATAGTTCCAGAAGCTGAGAAACAAATGCGCCATGAAAAGCATTATAAGTATGTAAGCACACATGATGTTGCTTACTGGTCTCGTAGCTTTATACAAGATCTTGAAAGGGCTTGTGGTGATCATATGAGGAAGAGATGTTGGGGGATAGGTTTCGGGTTAGGCTTTCGTGTCGTTGCGCTTGATCCGAGTTTTAAAAAGCTTTCGATTGAGCATATTGTTTCTGCTTATAAAAGGACTAAGAACAGAGCTATTTTGTTGGATTATGATGGTACAATGGTGCAACCTGGTTCCATTAGGACAACACCAAGCCAAGAAACAATCCAAATCTTGAACAATCTGTCTAATGATCCGAAGAACATTGTGTTCTTAGTTAGTGGTAAAGACAGAAAGACGTTAACCGAATGGTTTTCAAACTGCAATGATCTTGGACTAGGCGCAGAACATGGCTACTTTATAAGGTACATTGCTGTTTTTTTTCTTCTTCTTGTTTCATTGAATCATCAAGAATACTTGAAAAAGCTATGATTTTGTTGAAATGGGGACAGGCCAAATGATGCAACGGAGTGGGAAACATCGAATTTAGTAACGAGTTTTGAGTGGAAACAGATAGCTGAACCAGTGATGAGATTATACACAGAAACAACAGATGGATCAACAATAGAAACTAAAGAAACAGCTCTTGTTTGGAGTTACCAATTTGCAGATCCTGATTTTGGTTCTTGTCAAGCTAAAGAACTAATGGAACATCTTGAAAGTGTACTCACAAATGATCCAGTTTCTGTCAAAACTGGACAACAACTCGTCGAAGTTAAACCACAGGTTAGTTTATATTAAACATACTGTTATCTTTCAAATCTCAAGAAGGTGAATTCATTTTTGGGAAAATGGTAAAATAGACCCTGAATTTTGTCGATTTGGTGTAAAAACCCCTTAACTTTTACCATTTTCCTTTCTTCTTTTTTGTGTTTCAAATCATAAAAACTGTAAAAATTGATGAACAGGGTGTGAACAAAGGATTAGTAGCAGAGAAGCTTTTGATGAAAATGCAAGAAAAAGGGAAGCTTTTGGATTTTGTGTTATGTGTAGGAGATGATAGATCAGATGAAGATATGTTTGAAGTTATAATGGGAGCTAAAGATGGTCCAGCTTTGTCTCCTCTCGCTGAGATCTTTGCTTGTACTGTCGGACAAAAGCCAAGTAAAGCTAAGTATTACTTAGATGATACGCCGGAGATTATTAGAATGCTTCAAGGTCTCGCCGCCGCCACTGAACCAACCGCCGCATCCACTAATCTAATTTCTCCCATCACAGATATTTTCTAAGGATTTCTTTTTTTAATATTATGGATTTTTAGATATAAGTAATCTTGTGTTTTGTATTAATTTATATGCTTTGAAAGTTAAAAAAATATGGTCAACGGTTTTAGAAAGAACTTTCACTTTGTGATGTCTTTGTATATTTGTTAATACACTTTGAATTAGTTAATTGATTTCTTTTAAATTTATTTCTTTCTCAATGTAATTTAGTATTTTTTTGTGATTTGATTATCAAAAATTGAATGAAATCGTATATTATTGTCCAGAAATATTGTAATTAAAAGAAATGGGTTTACTTTACAGTGTTGTATTTTTTACACAATGAAGAAACCAAATAAAAAATACAAACCATTAATTAATTGCAAACAAATAATCTTATAAACAAAAATAAAATCAATAATATTAATCTAACTTTTTTTGTGTATGTATTTATATAAAAATATGATATCACAACTCCTCCATTTCTACCAAGGGACAGGCGACGATGTGGGCGACGTTAAGCTGCAAAATAAACAATAAAAAACTATATATTAAACATTTATTGTATAACTATATTATATACTAACAATTATAAAATAAAATAAAAAAATCTTACTCTAAGAAACTTTTCCAGCAAGAGTCACTTTCATCGTCAAGAAGCTTCTCCCAATCCTCAATCACATCTAAACCGGGTGAGACTTGATCCGTACCCGGTTTAGTTAAACCGGACACTGCAGGAGAAACCGATACCGAACCGGAAAATGGAATTTCACGTAATTGATCACCAAAGTGACCTATCAAACCGGTTCCGGTTTGATTATTTACTTCTTTGGTACTCGTACCCGGTTTAGTTGTACCGGAATTCTCCTGAGAAATTGTAACCAAACCAGGAAGCCGGTTATCTTCAAAACCATCCCATAAATCTCCGGTTCTCGTGGTTAGTACTCGGTTTTCTTCAATTTCAAATACATTTTCATTCAATGGCATACCCTCAAGGTTGATTCCATTATTGTTCATGAAAAAATGTGGATCAATATCATTCAATTGTCCAGAAGCTAGTCCCGGTTTAGCTGAATTGAAGTTTGGTACGGTTTTTGGGGCTATAATTTGAAGCATGTTATGTATAAATTGGAGTTTAAGAAGATCTTCCAAAGTAGTTGTGTTGCTATTGTTGAACATATTGTTGTTACCAAACTGACGAGGGCTAACCGCGGCTGCGACCAATTGAGAAAGGTCAAGAACCGAACTTAGGTCGGTCCGTGGCTGATGTGTGTTCGGATCAATCCCCATTTGTAATAACTTCTTTCTCATATGAGTGTTCCAATAGTTCTTGATTTCGTTATCTGTTCTTCCAGGTAAATGTCCCGCAATTTTTGACCATCTATATATTAAAAAATGAATTATAACCATTAATTAAACTAATATTCCTTCCGTTTCTTGATACAATATGTTAAAATGATAAAAATAACTTCTTTTTTTAGGTAACGGTTACAATAATAAAAAATAAAGTAAAAACATTATTGTTAGAACATAATGTTTTTGCGCGCTGAAATCTTAAACTTCTTATAACTCGAAAAAAAAGTTATTTAATTATTTTTATGTTTTGAAGTGTAGGAAGTATTATATTGTTATAACCGTATATAAAATGTTATTAAAGTATGTGAAATCTTACTTGTTACCAAGAAGGGCATGGAGTCTAACAATAGTAGTTTCTTCTTCATCGGAGAATTTGCCACGTCGGATATCTGGTCGGAGATAATTCATCCACCGGAGACGACAGCTCTTACCGCAGCGGTTAAGACCGGCTAGCTTAGGAAGTGACCTCCAATTTCCATAGCCATGTTCGTTAATGTAATTTGTGAGCAAATCATCTTCTTCAGACAACCATGGTCCTTTCTTCACACCTTTGTCTTGATCACAACAAGGTGATCTTACCATTTTTATTTTTATTTTTTTAGTATAATAAATATATATTAATTATTAGATCTTCTTCTCTCAAGAATAAACTCTCTCTCTCAAGGATTATTCAAGATTTGATTTCTTGATTTCTTGTAGCTCCATGTTTGTGATTGTATGTATATATATATATATATATATGTGAGATATGTATAGCAAAGTTAAAAGGTTGGGTGCATTCGTCATATATAATATGAGTCATTCAATAAATATTTGTTAATTAATGTATCGAATTAAGAAGAATATTAATAAAATCAAGATTAGGTAATGATAGTATGGCATGTGTCATTGCATTCGAAGAGTAATTTGTGGGGATTATGTTCAAAGAATGTTTTTTAATATTATAAATTTCTTATTGGATTGTTTTTTTGTGGGTTAGATGTATAAAATATTTGCCCTAACGAAGTTTAGAGAATAAGAAGAAGAAAAATCAAATATTCCCTACTTTAAATTTAAAATATTTCTAAATCTATGATTATAAATTTATTTCATTAATTAATCCACATTGTAAAATCATTTTGTTTCTATGTCAAAAGTAAATATGCGATTAATTTTAAACGTTGATGATTATTGCTACATGCATTTTGTTCATATATATATATATATTTATTTGACTGGATAAATATAGTTTTTTTCCTGGAGGATAAATATAGTTGAAAACACAATAATAGAAATTACTTGAAATGTGTATAAATAAAGTAGAATTAATTTAAAAGAATAATAATAATAAAAGTGTATATATTATCTCATTGCAAAGTTCATCAAAATTGGAATGTTGTATTTAACATTAAGTGATAACTTCTAACACATTCAAAGAAGTCTCTACCTGCTCAATTCATCAAATCCTACTCTTCTACTTCTTCCACAATTTTTATTTAAACCCAAGATTATTATTCACTTCCAACCACACAATTTTACATTTTAAATCGGTTACATAATTCTACAAAAAATGCAATGTATATTTATCTATTATGTCATTTCACCCTTTTATTAAGTGCTCAATATAACAATAATTACGTAATTTCTAGTTAACTACATATATATAATGAAAATATACGAAATTTACAAAGCATTTTTTAGATTAATAATCTAAATTAGATCTATATATATATAACGTTTTTTTTCTTAGGTTAAAATTATGTTTTTATATATTTGGCTCGAGAAACCAAAAATTTAAATAGATAACGTAAGGAGCACACAAACAAGAAAACAATTTATATTTCATAAGGTCTCTAACAATAAAGTTGATATTATAATTTATTTTATTATGACATTTAAGAAAACTCTTAGATTATATATACAATATTTGTTGTCTCCAAAGAGAATGATAATAGATTACGACAAATAAGATAAAAACATAACACGAAGTTTCCTGTGGTTAGAGAAAAACAATAACAACAATTACTAATAATAATAATTATTATTTTAATAGATTGGTTTCACTCTCATAGAAGATCTCTTAATTATATTAATTAATTACTACTTTGACCGTTAATTACTGTCATGAATTAAAGGGTCAATGTTCATTTCACATTTTTTCATATTACAACCAACATTTACCAACTTTATATTAATTTATCTATTTGACTATATCAAGAGTCGTATAAACTATGGTCTCTAAATAAGTAGCAGTTTATAGTATATACATTCAAATGTTTTATTTTGTGATATTATTAACGAATATATGTATATATATATATATATGTTTATAATTTAATGGTTCTTGTAATATTAATATTCATTTTTTCCAACTACATTTATGAGAATTTTATCTACAAAATGAGTTGAAATTCAAATATAATTTTACGCCGGAAAATATTATATTTAAACCCGATTTTAATTAAAAAAAAAAAACATGGTCAATAAAGTAATTGGGATAAATTTTTCAGCAATTGTGATATCATTTTCTTGAAAATGAAGTAATTCGGTAGATGGGAAAATCTTGGAAAATTAATCTAACTTATAGTATAGAAAAGTATATTAACGACCAAAGGTTATTCTACACGCTAATTATATTATAACAACAAAAATAAATTATAAAAATAAACGCAACTGTATTTTTTATATTAAAACTATCCATTTGCAAACATTTAACGTGTCTTTTGGAGACGGTATATGTTTGGTTTATATTTCCAACAAAAAAACTAAGATTAAATATTTATTGTCATATTATAAGTTGTCGTTACATAACGAACTTATAAAATTTAACTTTACAACAATAATCTTATTTTCAAAATGCTATCCAATAACAAATTAACTATTTTAAAAAATTTATCAATGTGAATGCGCGTTCATACTAACAATCTATTATTATTTTTTTTATATTTATACATCATTTCGACGAGACAACTCAAAAATATTTTAAACTTTTTTTTTATATAGATTTATAATTAATTTTATTTATGTTTATTTTATTATATACAAAAGTTAAACCAAAGTCGAAAGAGCCCACGACCCAAAAAATACAAAAGCTGTCCAAATTATTTATTTTTTTGCACGAAACGTTTTTTTTTAATAAAATTCATTGATCAAAATATTTAATTTTTGTCATAATATTACAAGTACAGATGGGCACGCATGAATACTTGTAATTATATATAGTTTAACATAAGCTATTATTCTTGTAAAATATAGGCACATCACATACATGGTGGTGATGACATGATTCATCGTCCATATATATATATGTATATTAATATTATAATAACACATTTTTTCCCAAAAAAAAAAATAATATGTAAAGTATCATAAATATAATAAAAGATTAAGAACTTTATCAGAATCCACTTCAAAAGAAATTATTAAATTAAACTAAAGTATTCCTGAAGGTATTGCACGCTGTCTCTCCTTTAACAAAAGAGAATCCTTATTGATTTTCATCTTACATATAATAAAAAAATCTAAAAAATTTAAATATATAATTAATATAACTTAGTTTAATTAAACTCTGAAAAATTGAAGTAATTTTTTATTTCTTCTTGCAATATTTATTATCACGTATGAAATTATACAATATCTAAAATAAATAAATAATTAATCACTATTTAAATACTTAGCTAAAATATTATTTTAAAAAGTGATAATATATATAAAGGTAAATGTAGAAATGGGCTATATACTTTTTAATTTTTTATTCACAACTTTTGTTTACTTTCCTTTATAATTCTTTTTTATAATTAACATAATTAGTTATTTTAAACTTTTACCTTCTATATATTTTGTATCATTCTATTCTTTTTCATACTTAAAAGTCTCCACAAATTCTCTCTAATTTTGTTCATTCTCATATAGATTTAATTCAAGGCAAGACGTTGCATATATACACAATATATATGAAAGGTTTGTGTATGTATAGATTAAAATTTAAATTGTCGTGCCTGGCTCCCTGTATGCCATAAGTAGATATCGGTTTAGTTCTTAAATCAAACTACTAATGGCGTACAGAGTAGCTAAGCATGACGAGAATAATACTTTATAATATACATAATATTAATCATAGCATACACATGATTTGCTTTATAAGTTTTGATTGTATTTTTGTATTTTTTTTTTTAGGATCTTGATGTTATTCAATATATAGTAACATATTATTTATAAAAATTATTTATTATATGTTTACCAAATTTGATTATTTTAGATTCTTCAATCACGGAATACATATATTGTATAAAAGTATAAAATTAAAGATTTTGCAGGTAAATAATCTAATAGAGGCAGACCTTCCCTTTCTTCAAGAGGGTCTAAGCATGGGCAAACCTTCTCCTTCACTTAGAGTGTGTTGACAAAGTCAAAGCCTCTTTCTTACAAAGCGGGTTCTCTAGACATTCATTGTTTTTTTTTAATAGTGTAGCATATAATTATTGTTTACTCTATGAATTTTTTAGATTTTATTTTAAAGATCAGAGCGAAGAATTTAACGCATATATTTTTTCTATTTTCAAGAAAATAATAAAGTATGAAGTATTTTTTTTTGTCCTCAAAGTATGAAGTATAATATTTTGTTTATTGATATAAATATTATTAAATTTTTGTCGTGAAGTAACATAAGCAATAATAAGGCCACATGTCAATGGACCGTTTAAACGTGTTATCTGCCATATTCGGTGGCCAAAGCACCACCACCACTATCAAATTGAAATTAATTATAGATTTTAGAAATTATTATACTTATAATAAGACAATAAAACTTATAATTAGCATAATATAAATATAAACTGTGCAAATTTATACTCATCACCTGCCGTCAAAGCTATTGGACGTAGCATGTATTGTGATTATTATATTTATTAAACTATTCATATGTTTAGATAATATCAAATGATATGTATGATTTTATTAATTTTTATAATAAACTTAGAGAGAATTGCTAAAGGGACGTCTCAATTTCTAATATTGATCTTATTTATTTGCCCTTGTTATTATCCACATTTTCTAATTTTACCCCTTATGTTTATCTACCGAAAATGTATAATTTAGAAAAATAGATATCATTAATTAATGTATATAAAACTATAAACTGATTTAGTATTTATATTTCATCAGTAAATATATCAAGTTACATAATTTATCCGTTAATATATTAAGATTTTACTTGCAACTTTTTTTATTTATGGTCAACAAAATGACTTATAGTTATTTGTTTTTGTGTATAAAATAGACACAACTATAAATTTTGGGGCTAAATTTGTAAACCTAGTAAAAATAAGGGCCGCAACTAATTTTCAATGGCACAAAACTAATTTTTTTTTTATTTAGGTTAACACAGAAATCTAACAATTCCTTCAAACTCAAAATTCGAATATTCCTTTAATTTTTTAATTTTTTATTTTTTATTTTTCTTCTGCTGCAATTTTCATCGAGATTTCAAAGGAGATATAGAGAGAATCGTGTAAGCAAAAGCTGAAATCTTTCAATATAATCCTTTCTTCTACCCATCTTCTCTCTCTTTTCGATACGAGAGAAATGGAGAGAGAAGAAACGACAACCGGCGTTGATACGGTGGCTCCGGCAGCTCCCACGACGAAATTAGTGGTGGTACCGAGATATAATTTGAGTTTTAGGGAGGTAACAGCTGCTTCCGGCGTTGTTCTAGGGTTTCTAATGGCCCTTGTTTGTGTTTACCTCACAATGCCTCAATCTGATTATAGTTTCCTCAAGCTACCTCGAAATCTCGAAGATCTTCAGATTCTTAGGTGACGATTCAGGTTTATTGTACAATGCATGCTTTTTTTTCATGAAGCTCCAATTTTGGATTTAGGGATTTCGAAATTCAATGCATGACTTTTACAAAAAAAAGAAAAGAAATGATAAGCTTGATTGAATTGATATCTGATTAAGATCTTCCCTAAATTAGCAATGTCGATTGAATTGTTAAACAGATTATGCAGAAATTCGTGTAGATTAACATTTTTGGGATCTTAAAAGCTTCACAACATTGCATTGAATGTGAATTTGTTAGATCAATCAGTGTTTGTGTATTGATTGATCTTCGATTCTTGTGCTTGATGTTTTTTGTGTTGTTGTTGCAGAGATAATCTGGAGATTTACACAAGTGATTACACAGTTCAAGTTCTTGTTGGATATAGTCTAGTATACATATTTATGCAGACATTTATGATACCTGGAACTGTGTTCATGTCTTTGCTTGCTGGTTCACTCTTTGGAGTATTCAAAGGCATGGCTCTTGTTATCTCCACTGCAACAGCTGGTGCTTCTTCTTGCTTTTTCCTCTCTAAACTCATTGGTAGACCTCTTCTCTTCTCACTTTGGCCTGACAAGTTAGTCTTCTTCCAAGATCAGGTCAACAAAAATCAAATCTCATTTTGTTTCACAGGTTTTGATTAATCAAAAGGGGTTTAAAATGCTGAAAGAATCCTTTGTGTGTAGGTTGCAAAGAGAAAAGATCGGTTGCTGAACTATATGCTCTTCTTAAGACTAACACCAACATTGCCTAATACTTTCATTAACGTTGCTTCACCTATTGTTAATGTTCCTTACCATATCTTCTTCCTCGCTACATTCATCGGTCTCATCCCTGCTGCATATGTAACTGTTCGGGTACGGAAAACATTCGATTGTTCAACTTTATCTTATAAAGCAAGCAGTAGAATATGTTGAGTAACTGTGTATTTTCACAGGCTGGACTTGCTCTTGGAGAGCTGCAATCTTTGGGAGATCTTTATGACTTCAGTTCAATGGCGACTCTGTTTCTGATTGGTGTTCATTCGGTGACTCCAACACTAATTAGCAAGAAAAATGAGTAGAAGAATGATGAAAGACGAAGACAAGAGTGTTTTTATTAAGCTTTTTATGTGTATATATGTGGTTAGAATGTTTAGATTAAAGCTTAAGAACACATACTCTGTTTACTTGTTTTAAAAAGTCAAATGTCAAAAGCCTCTCTTTGACCAAGCGGGTTTGCTTAAAAGGAACTGCAGTAAAGTTCATTTGAAATGTGTATCCAATTTGATCATGAATGATATAGATGAGTAGCTAAATATTTTCACTTTTATACATAAAATAATTTACATAACTTTGAATTTTTTTTTAAATTATTCATTGTGATTAAATTTGTGTTACCAAAATTTTATATTTATTGGATTTGATCTTTGTTTAATTATATAAACTAGGATTTTATCCGCATTATATGCGGGACAAAAAAATTTCTCAAAACCGGATAAAATTTTGATTCATCGATGAAACATGAAACGATGTCGTTTAATAGTTTAACGTCATTGAATTCGACGTTTATGGTTTATATTAATGGTGAAACATAGATGATAGATTGAATTTTCTTTTATATATTTCATGCTACAATTGTATGATTCAGTCACAAAATATATTTCCTTGCTACAATTTTATTCCCGACCCGAACCGGTCAAACTTTATGAGCCGAGTGGTTTGATTTTTTTTAAACCCAAAACCCTGTAAGACCTAAATTAAATTTAAACCCCAAATGGATTTTCTTTTTGAAAACCCAAAAAACTCAAACCGAATTACTTGATTAATCCGTTTTTTTATGTTAAAATATGAAATTGATTTTTTAAAATTTATTAGACTATGCAAAACGTAGAAAATATTTATTTTATACATATATAAATATATGAAAACGTTCTACATAATTAGTTTCAAAAATACATACATAAATATGAAAACATAAAATTTTCTAATGTGGTTTTTTTTT
>KE153012.1:204640-223654 GCA_000411095.1 Aethionema arabicum
AATTTTGGTCACGATTGAGCAACTTGAATAATTGAAGGCACTAAGAGATTTGTTTTATGAAGTGGATTAATCTTTATAATGGAGTCTTAATGCATTAGCTAATTTGTCCATTTCCCACCTTACAATAATACATCTAATTAATTAACTTTAATATTTCATATTAATTTTTTTAATTATTATAATCTTTTGATAGTAGACTTCGACCAAATACAATTTCGGACGCCAAATCTTGATTAATTTTGTCTTAATACGTCTTTAAATCCAAAGTCCCCACACTTACATCTTTTTTGGCTTTGAAAAACTAAACCTTTCGCTTTAAATTAAAATTAATGTTTATTAATTAATTTTGTTAGCTTGTGTTTAAATATGCAAATCTGTAATTGTCGGCCTTTAATATGTTGCTTTCGACGCTACACGATAAAAATATATGAATGCTATGACTTTTTTTTCTTAACTTCTTTTTTAGCCATTTTTAGTGAATCAAAATTCAATATATTTTTTTTTGTTACAAAAATGTCTATGGTTTCTGGAAATATATTGCGAGTAGTGATTTTAAAAATTTGACTTTACGAAAAAAAAAGATTTGACTCCTTTTTTTAATCTTAAAATAGTTTTAGGTAAACTGATATTTTGAGAATAATTTTTAATTCATGTGATTTATAAATGTTTAGGGCAACCTAGAAATTATGGAGTCTTAGACTAATGTAAAAAAAAAAAAAAAATAGAGATAAAGGATAAAGATTTTTTTTTTCAATTTTATTGTTTCAGTCGATTATTATTCTTTGATAACAATATAGTTTTGTTAATTGAATTTACAAAACTCTAAAATATCAAACTTATGCATTTATGGGCATAAACATCCATGATGGAAAATATGTTACCATAGTAACAAAATGATGATTTAGCTATTCGATTAAATAGTCAATAACTATTTAATTAAATAATGTAGCTTATACTATATAATATTGAATTGCATTTAATAATGTTATCCCCCGTAAAAGTGAGACATAATAACATGAAGAATGTTTTAACCTTATGATTAATACAAAAAATAATCGATGAATTTTTTATATTAATAATTCTGGTTAATGTATTTTAAAAATTCTACTTCTTTTTACCTATTTTTTGATTGAGAAAGGTTGGCACAATAAAAATGTTTTTACTATGCAATCATTATGTAATGAACACTTTAATTATAAATTAATATCATATATTACATAGATTTATATTGCTTTTATGCACACTCCCATATTAATTATAATAAAATATTTCATATAATATTCACCTGTTATTAATTAACTAAACCAAAAATCCATGATGAATATATTAATGGTTGATAAAATATTACTATTGTACATTAATGGTCTAATATACACATGTTTGAAAAAAAAGGCTTAGTACATATATAGTACACAATAATATTCTTCCACATAGTCATATAAATATTTATATTGATAACGATGAATAATAAATATTATAATTCGAAATATTTTATAATAAAAAGGAAATTAATATATTTTTATGTAAAAGTAATAAAAATACTAAAGAAAAAATCTAACATAGATAGCAACATTAGTCACTTATAGTTCCTATTTTATTACCCAAAAAGATACAAAATCCAATAAAAAATTTAGTGTAAAATTATATATAATCAAACCCCACTAATAAAGGGCATCAATTAATTATATTTACTATAATATTTAACATTTTTGTATAGTTAAGTAATATAAATTTTGACTTGTCAGAAAATACAGAGAGCAAGGCATTTAAATAAACAGTAACAAACAAAATCAATAATGTAATTTCAAATATATAATTTATTTATTTAACTAAAGGCAAAATAAAATAAACAAACTTTGGAGCACATGTTGTATTAAACTAATTATTCTACTCATAGTCTTTTATAATTTCAATTTTTTCACAAATACTTTAGTAATATTTTATATGGAAATATATAAGGGAAACTAATTATTTAAGAAAATAAAATAAAATGTTCGTGTGAGTTATTTTATTGTAGAGAAGGAATAGATGAGATAGATAGGCGATACGAACACGCATCACGTGCGTTTGAAACGCTTTGATCGCTCTGGAAACGCCACGTTTACAGTCAGAACTTTGTCATGTGGTCACGTGCCTTCCTCGCTAGCTCCATGTGCTCTCTTTTACAAAATATAAAAAAAAATTAATAATTTAAATAAATATATTAAAATGTAAAAAGTTATTTTAATTTAAATATAAGTCATTCGAATAAATTAGTATGAGTACTACTATTCGATTGTAATTTAATTACACATGCGATTTAACTTATAATTTTCTTCTACTTATGACATTGATGTGCACCTAGCTACTCGTATTTTATGATAATTAATGGACCGATCAGTTCTTAAGTAATCAATATTTTAATTCACACAAATAAAATAATAAAAGATATATAATCACTGATCCAATTTTTGTTTTTAAATTACGAAAATAGAATATAAATTCCACAAATAATGTGATGACTATTTATTTTTTGTTTATAAAATTTATAATATACGGTTTAAGTGTGTGTGCATATATACGTATATATATATATATATATGAATATAACATAAAGTATATATTATATAGAAAAAGGAAATATATTTATAGATGGGGTTGAGCAAAGGTCGTTTGATAGCTGCAAAAGGATTCTCTTTGCCTCCCAAAAAGCTTCTCAAAACGTCACCGTTTTACTTCTCTCTTCATCTACTTCAATCAATCAACACACCTATATAATACCATATAATATACAATATCATAATATCATATACAGTTCAAATTAAAGAGTAGATTATAAATAATATTTTTTTTTCAAATATAATTAAGAGGCCCGAAATATTGGGCCTATAACCCATTTGAATTAGAATTTAGTGACCCACTTAGGCTTTTATATGGGCCAACATATCATTTTTGCTTATTAATTTGTTTTTTTTATAAATAATTTTATTAAATTGAAAAACATCGAACGGAAAAAAGGAACCGCGTTGATATGGTCCAACGAAAAACAATTTAGTTGAAATCTAACTAAATTGTAACTAAAACCTTTATATATATTTTAAATATATTAATTTGGCAACATTAAGGCCTATCACTTTCACTTCTTCTGTTTTTCACAAAGAAATTGAATTTTATTTTTATTTCCGGAATATTAAATGAATAATTTAACCCTTGGGAGTTAAATTAAATTACTTTTTTTCCTATATAGAAATTAGAAGAAATTAAGATTAAGAAATAAATAATAATTAGGAAATTGTATGAAACAGAAGAGAGTATAGTGATATCATATGTGTCAGATTTTGTAACAACTAAGAGAATCTTTGTAGTGATCACGCAAAGCTAAAAGATCTCTGTCTCACTATTTTAAGCAATCAACTACTATTAACTTAATTCCTTACATTTTTTTTATAATTTATTTTATTTTACAAATATACACACTTCCTTCTCATGTCAATTCCTTACCAACCTAAGACTTATACATATATGTGTATATTTTTAGTTATGTTTTTTAAAATAATGAGTATACAAGCTCACAATTTCTAAATACCATGATTAATGGTTATATATTTAATGTAAATTTCGAAAAATAATTAAATATCTATTTTTATATTAAATTTTGAGAAATTCATTTAAAAAATATACCTGGTCTTTAAGCGAAATTTTACTAATATACTATAACATTAATAGTATGTTACTAAATTTCTTATAAATATTATTGTTAAGAAGCTTTATTACTCTACTATTTTTTCTGTTAATTTGAAATTTCATTTGCCTCAAAACATTTGTTCTTTTTACCAACAAAAGATTTTTAAAATTTAAAATTTTAAATAAATTACATAGACATAATTTTTTCCAAAAATTTTGCAAAACTAAATAAAGTTGTATTAATTATCAATTTCACATAAATTTCGATGCATCAAACTTTATTCTATCATTCGTTTTACAATTTGTATCGACTCAAAAATTATTTACTTTTAACCAAAAAAAACATGTCAATTTAATATAAATTCACTTATATATATACACACTAGCTATTTCTCTCCAACAATAATTAACTATATATATATATATATATTGGGTCCATACCCTTATATTTAATATCTATTCACTATAGTTATCATCATTATCCATCAACCCCATCTTCTTCTTCTTCATCATCTTACAAAAAAAAATCTCATCTTTGAATGTGGAACCCTAACAAATCTCATAAACAATTTGATGATGAAGAAGATACTGATGAATCTTGGGAAGTGAAAGCCTTTGAGCAAGATACTAAAGCCAATCTCTCTGGTGGTGCCACGTGGCCTCCAAGATCTTATTCTTGCAATTTCTGCCGCCGTGAATTCCGTTCTGCTCAAGCTTTAGGTGGTCACATGAACGTTCACCGCCGTGACCGTGCCACCGCCGCAGCTCTAACCAACAACGGCAACGCCGCCGCCGCCGCCGCCGCAAGAGGAGGAGGAGGAAGAGGAAGAGGCAAAACTTTCATCAATTCTTGTCTTCCAACAACACTTATAATTCAATCAACTTCAACTTCAAACTCCAACATTATTGATCAAGGTTTGTCTCATCAATTTTACCAATTTCAAAACCCTAGTGGCATTTTTGGTAATTCTAGTGATTTGATGAATCTTTATGCGACGTCGTTTCCTCCTTCTCCTCCTATTCCTCCTCCTTTGAGTGATGGTGAAACTATAGAGACATCAATTGGGGATGAACTTGATCTTGAACTTCGATTAGGGCACAAAACTACAATAGCTCCACCACCATACAACAATTAAGTTTTTAATTTAATTAATCTTATTTTTTTGTTTACATGTTTTATTGTTTAATTTCTAAATTGTGTAGCACAATTGAATTCATTCAATTTCATCTCTTTTTTTTTTTGCTTCATTGAGTTCTCTATCTCTATGTGTTCTTTAATTTACAAAATAAAGATGATATGCTTGCTTAAATTAACATATATATAATGTCATTCAATCGTCTATTTCCCGAAAATTTCATAAATATACAATTAAATTCTTATAATAGGGTTTGAATATTGAAGTGAGTAATTAAGATGAAATATAGAAATGATTTCTGTTTCTTTAATTTACCATGTAAATTCAGATTACATGGTAAATTATATAATCACTTGGTTATATATGTATAATATATGTAGGCTAATAAGGGTTTTATGACTATAATGTACCTATAACACAGAGACTTAAAGAGATTTTAAAAAAATTATGTAAATCTGTTTTATCTTAATTTATTACACTAGAAGTCTATATGTATTGTTTATTTATAAAGAAAATTATTGAACAAAAAGCACTCTAATATGATTAGAAATATACGGTAAATTTCTGTAAATAACACCACAATTTATTAATTGAAAAGATTAATGAATAGATGCTGGGTAATTATAAATGAGATTCACAAAAAAAAAATCAATTAATATGTAAATAACACTACTCATAGAACGAGATATTACATTTTTTTAAAAAAAATAGAGAAATTAAATCCAAATTTGACTGAATGAGTCTTAGTCGTCTGTAATTCCTCCCCATTAACTAATTTTTGTGTTGTATATGATGTAATTTCGATTAATTCAACACATATAATTGAATAATTCCTTGATTATTATATGCTTCATATTAGAAGTACTTTATATAATACCTAATAAATTAATTAAAAGAATGAAACGTATATTATATTATATATAATATAGTTACAAAAATCATAATATATAAATTAGGGTGAAATAAAAGAGATAGGAATCCAAAAATGGAAGAAGAATTGAAATGAGGACCACCTGAAAAAATCGGAAGAAGAAGATAGAGAGAAACCATGTGAGTTCTTTTTAATTCGTTGCATGTAATTTCTTCACATATATATATATATATATATTCCTATCTTTTATTTTATTTATTCAAAATGGTATAATTTTTTTTAAAGTTAATTTAATCAAACTGAACATGTTGGTTTATAGAGATAAAAAAAATTATATAAAAAATAGAAATAGTAAAAAAATCAATAATGATGAATTTATATAGAATTTGACATTATCTTGTCTCGGACCCCCACATGTGAGATTCAAAAAACACATTTCAGAGTAAGTCATTATATTTAATATTTATGTGTATATATTCTTGGTTCTTCTTGTTTTGGTCCCCGCTTCTTTAATACTATCTCTAACATTTTATTTATTTTTATTTCATATATTCACAGAAATGCTATATTTATAAGCTTCCTAAATCATTTATTCGACATAAACTTTGAATTATAACTCATAAAAAATATAAACGTTGTACCCCTAGGTTGTACTATATGCTTAATTCGTAGCTATTTTTTCTATAATATTTGTAAGCAAAAAATATTTTTATGATACTCATAACTAATCTATAACAAGTAAAAATCATATCTATACGATTAGTATACATATCAAGTAAAAATTGTGCATTTCAGCTTTTAAACTTGACTTTAAGCATAAATTATTAGGGTTTTACAGAAAAAAAATAAAAAGAAGTAAAAAAAAGGAAGAAAAGTTACTTGATTTACATTGAAAATAAAGTAAGATGGACCAAAGAAGACAGAAATATACCGACCAAGATTCGTGTAAAAGCAAAAACTGAGATATGAATTTGTTGGTATTCAAAAAATAAATAAAATAAAAGATTTGATAAATTAAATGAAAATGAAAAGTAATTTAGGGATTTGGAAAAAAGGTGTGAGAGGAACAGTGCATTGAATGAGTTTCTTTTCTTGCAATGTCTTCTTCTGTTCAGTAATGGTTCGAAACCCTATAACACATTAAAACCTTTACCATTTCATCCTTTCTCTTTTTTTTCTTCTTCTTCTTTCATTACTATAAATTTTATTTCTTATATTTTCGAATGTTCAAAAATTTAGAAATTTTGTAAAAAAATTACTCTATTTATATGTTTTTTATCAAAAAATTATTTTACATTTTCTTTAAAAACTTAATTTGGTTTAATTGTAGTTTTCCCATCTCCTTTTTAATATATATCTTTAAAAATCGGATTCCATTAACACTAGAAAAAATAGCTTTTTTAAAAATAAAAAATTCAACCAATTAGTGTAATTTGTTTTTGAATTAATCTATTTTTAAAAATTCTCCCAAAATCTTTAATCTAAATAAAATTTGTTATTTTTTTAAAAAGAGTCATACTTCGTCACATGCTTAACTTAATAAATACTTAAAACACGTTAAACACTTTGGAAGTTTTCACAAAAAAAAAAAGAATAAAAAGTCAAAAGTCAAAACCTTCATAAAACACACAAATCGAAAAGGCTTTTAAAACATTGTTTGTAAGAAACATATTCTCTGCAATTCCGTAACATCAATGGCTTCTTCTTCTAACGCTATGATCAAATCTCTAGGCAAACTTGACGAAGAATCCTTCGTTTCCCTCTTAACTAAACTCATCGGCGAATCCAAATTCGTCCAAAACAATCCACCAGAGCTCATTCCACAAGAGGATCTAATCGTGAACCATGTCCTCAATTCTCTTCGACCTTATAGCACTGAAACTGGAGGTGGTCCACTTCTGATCAATCATGTCGCGTATCATCCAGGAAGAGGTAATCTCATCGTTGAATACCCAGGATCTGTACCTGGAAAGATCTTATCTTTCGTTGGAATGCATATGGATGTTGTCACTGCAGATCCTCTTGATTGGGTAATTGCTTCTCCATTCGATTTTTTCGTGAAATTAATCGATACCCACTTAAATTAGAGCTGAATCCGAATTTGGGTTTTGATTTTTTTCCCAAGAATTGATGCCAATTGTTCAAAATCTCAAATCTTTCTCTCCTCTGTGTTCTAGGGTTCTTATCAGTTTAGGTATTAACTGTGTAATGTCTCTTGATTCAATTTTCGTGAAATTAATCGCTACCCAGTTAAATTAGAGCTGAATCCGAATTTGGGTTTTTATTAATTTCCCAAGAACTGATGTCAATTGTTCAAAATCTCAAATCTTTATCTCCTCTGTGTTCTAGGGTTCTTATCAGTTTAGGTATTAACTGTGTGTAGTGTCTCTTTATTCAATTTTCGTGAAATTAATCGCTACCCAGTTAAATTAGAGCCGAATTCGAATTTGGGTTTTATTATCCCAAGAACTGATGTCAATTGTTCAAAATCTCAAATCTTTCTCTCCTCTGAGTTCTAGGGTTCTAATCAGTTTAGTTATTAACTGTGTAATGTCTCCTGATTCAATTTTCGTGGAATCAATCGATACCCATTTCAACTAGAGCTAAAATTGAAATTGGATTCTAATTATTTACCCAAGAACTGATGTTGATTGTTCAAAAGTTGAAAGCTTTTAGGGCCTCAAGCTTTTATCAGTTAAATTCTCTCTAGGGTTCTAATGGAACTTGGATATTGTTGATAGGAATTTGATCCTTTCTCGCTAAGCAGAGATGGAGATAAGCTTCGAGGTCGTGGGACTACAGATTGTTTAGGTCATGTTGCTCTTGTGACAGAACTCATGAAAAGACTTGGAGAAACTAAACCGGCATTAAAATCAACAGTGGTTGCAGTTTTCATCGCTAGTGAAGAGAATTCCTCCATTACTGGTGTTGGTGTAGACATGCTTGTAAAGAACAAGCTTCTTGATAAGCTCAAATCTGGTCCATTGTTAGTTAGTTTCTCCAAACTCTTGTTTTGTCTTCTTCTGGTTGTTTTCAGACAAAAATGAAGCTTTTTTGTTGTTTGTAAGGTATTGGATTGATACAGCAGATAAGCAACCATGTATTGGAACTGGAGGTATGATTCCATGGAAGCTTCATGTTACTGGAAAGCTTTTTCATAGTGGTTTAGCTCACAAGGCGATAAACGCATTGGAGCTGGCAATGGAAGGGCTTAAAGAAATCCAAACTCGGTTCTATAGAGACTTTCCACCGCACCCACAAGAGAAAGCTTACTGCTTTGCAACGCCATCAACAATGAAGCCAACACAGTGGAGCTGTGAGTTTGGTGGTTTAAGCTTAACCTCAGACTCCATTGTTGTCTCTCTACTTACTTGACCTCTAATGTTTTGTAGATCCAGAAGGTGGAATCAACCAAATCCCTGGAGACTGTACTATCTGCGGCGATGTGAGGTTGTGTTATATATAGACTCTTGTGAATACTGAAGAATTGATGATTTTAATTCTTACTTGTTTCTTCTCTGTTCTTACTTTTGCAGGTTAACTCCTTTTTATGAGTAAGTCTCTTCACACTTTCTAAGTTCCTTCTCTGCTGCTTTCAGAGTCTCTTTTTCTGGTTCCAGCTTTGATGGTTTCTGTCTTCTGCAGTGTTAATGAAGTGATGAAGAAGCTGCAAGAGTATGTAGAGGATATAAACAATAACATAGAGAAGCTTGGGACTCGTGGACCTGTTTCGAAGTATGTCCTGCCGGATGAGAATTTACGTGGAAGGTTCGAGATTTCCTCTTAAACTTGATTACTTTCCCTTTTTTCACTTATTGTCTTCCAAAGTCTTTGAGTCTCGGACTGGTTCTTCTTCCTCAGGTTGACAATAAGCTTTGATGAGGCATCAGCTGGGGTTGCGTGTAATCTTGAATCCCGTGGCTTTCATGTTCTATGCAAAGCTACTGAAGAAGTCGTGGGGCATGTTAAGCCTTACTCAATCACCGGTACTTTGCCTCTCATCCGCGACCTTCAGGTAAGAATACAGATAAACACTTAAAAACAATTAAACACTTAAAAACTCAAGACTGACCTGTCCAGATATGGTGTTCTTGTTCTCTGCAACTTTTCACCATTTCCAATCTTGGTCTTGGTTTTGCAGGATGAAGGTTTCGATGTGCAAACTTCAGGATACGGTACGAAACCCTCTTCAGAGATCTCTACTTTCTTTTGTTTATAGTTTCTCTGCTTAAATCTCTTTTCTGTAGGTCTCATGGCTACATATCATGCGAAGAACGAGTACTGTCTTCTTACAGATATGTGTCAAGGCTTTGACGTCTTCGTGAGGATCATCTCTCAACTTGAAGAAGACTAAATCCAGATGCCGTAGAAGAGATAATAAAAGCTTAAAACAATAATAACTCTTTTCTATTAACTATATGATTTGGTTCTATACACTTCTTGCTTCTATCTAATTATTTGTACAAGTCAATGGTGGCTCAATTCAAAGACAATATACAAAATTTAAAGCAAAGGTGATGATGATATTAACAATAATTATATGTTTTGTTCACTTATCTTGAATCGTTGTTACCTTCAGTTTCAAGCTGCTGGACACGTAGCCGGAGTCTTTCTTGATGATGGTGTATCTTCCAGAGGCCGTTCCCAAGTACAACAGCTGAGTATATACCGTGTGTGATGATAGGGGCAAGAAGATTGTTTGTCTGCAAGAATTTCAGTACGTTTCAAGTAGTTTTATATTGATTTCACTTCGAAAAATCGAAAAAAGTGGATCAACGTATAACCTGAATCCATTCGAAACCGAGGTATAGACCAAGAAGCCCCTCGAGAAGAGGAGAGTAAATCTTTTTCATCTGTCTTCGCTCGTACCAGGCTGCAAAAGGAACCGAGAGAATCTTAGTGCTTACCGGAAAAATCTAATGCTTACTAAGTTTATGTTACAGGGGATGTGACTGGGAGAACCTGCAAACAGCTTCTTTAGCTCTTCACGCCCAGAGCGAGTCTTCAAGACCGGAGTCATTATATAAGTAGGATCTAAGAAATAGAAAACCAAATAGAAGGTTTTAGTTCTGTGATTTCTTGATAGAGATGCATATACTAGGGATCTGAATTGATGGAAACCTTTTGGGGAAGCAGCCATGTAATAGAGAGAACCAGTGAGAGCAGCTGTAATAGTGGCTGCAAATGCTTGAGCAAACGGTACAAATGGTGGCAAGATTCCGGTCTGAAAATTCAAAGAGGAGAACGCATCGTTTACTGACAAATTTAAAGTCAATGAGCTGAAATGGGACTATGAGCGTACCAAAGAAAAGAAAACATACCAAAGAGACCATTCCCCGAGAATCTGAGATAAAAGTTGTGCCCCTTAGGAATATATCAGCAAGTGCACCCTGCAAAAACCATAGTCTTAAAAAATGGACTGGCTCTTGAAAGAACCAAAGAGAAAGATCAAAGAACAATGGATTCTTGAGCACACACCTGAAACGCAGCTCGATAGAAGAGCTCCTCTCCAACTGAGCTTGCAGCAACTACTAAGATAAACTAAAAACACAAAACACACATTCAAGAAAGCAATCATTGTGAGTTCAAAGCAACAGGATTCAAGATCTGCAATACTTCTACCTGCCAAGCTGACATTCCATAGAAGAAACCTCGAAGCTCTTCATCTTCAACATCTCTAATAGCACGAGCGTGAGGGGACAATTTCACAACTTCATCCTAAAAACAATCAATATTTCTCTGTTATCATCCTAGTGAAGATAAATTGACGACATAACATCAAATATGCCCCTCACTTACATCGAGTATGAAGAGAAGAGCCATGATTGGTGGAGAAGCATAGCCGAGTCCAGCAATAATAGCATCTAAAGAAGCATTAAACCCTCCTGTATAATCAATTCCAGCGACTTCACATATGAATCTTCCAGCAACAGCCATCCCACAGTATATTCCTACATATCCAAAAGTAGCAATTTCAACACACCAACGTGATCTAAGTATTACTTACTTACCCAAAAGTGATCATCAACGCGTGACTCACCAATTCCATAGCTTAACCTAACAACAACACCAATTTTATCCCAAACGCTAAAATCAACACCGGAGCCGCTTCCGCCGACGAATTCACCAACAGATGTTACTTCTCCTGAAGGTCCAGCTAAACCGCTACCACCGACAAATTCACCACCGCTACTGAATCCACCGACAGCTGTAACCTCTCCTGAAGGTACAGCCAAGCCACGAGCCGCACCGCTTCCATCTCCATCGTCGATCACATCACCGCTGGTCTGTCCAGCAGACGCCTTAATAGAGCTCAATTTCTCGATTGATAGCCTATTTAAGCGTGAATCCCTCTTCCTACACCTCTTCTGCAACTCCGATCTCGAATTCGACGGAGAATCGAAAACCCTATAACTACTACTACTACAACAACTACTACAACTATTCCTTAAGCCACCACAAGAGAAAGCAACTCTAGTGCTACTACAAGATAACAAAGGGAGAACCATTTTATCACACGCGAAAACTCTCAGGCGAAATTAGCGGAGTACGCCGGTAAAACTCGCCGGAGAGACTCTGTTCTTTCATTTAGTGAGGGAAGAAGGAGAGGTGGAAAATTTGGCGACCATACAATTTTTCTATATTTATTTAATATAATTAATTATGTAAGACCACTATGAACCGTCAGATGATAGAGTCAGGAGATTATCCAACGGCTATAATGATTTCATTAATAGAGACCACTTAATTTCACAATAGAGTAGTTGTTTCACTTGGACTTGACTACCTCTTTTATATATCTATACACGTTGCAATTCATTAATGGGCCATATTACTAATTAATGGGCCTTATTATTACTTAATGGGCCTTAGTCTAGTGCATTATCTAGAACTTATATATGTATATAAGTATAATTTACACCAACAATATTTTGTATTTATTCAGTCTTTAGATGGGAGAGTATTAAGTAATTATTCTTTTTTGACCAATAAATTATTCGTACCAAATGATATTTAATAGGTCCAAAATTTGATAGAATGATTAGATTCAAAATATAATAACATTACATAATTTATAGCTTACAATTTGAAACATATAAACGCCAAGCTAAGGAAAAAAACTACTACTGGTTCCTCTACTTGCAAAAGTAAAATCAGAATGATCCTGTGAAGATTGGAGATGAGAAGATGTGGGGGTTTGAAAAGAAACTTTGGGAGGTATCTGAATTGAGTCCAAGCTACCTTCCATCATTTCCACCACCTCTTCCATCGATGGGCGGTGTGCTGGCTGTGTTTGGATACACCAGAGCCCCACCAGAACCATCTTCTTTCCAACATCTTCTTCTTCTTCTCTAATTTCATTGTTGCCTAGAATCTTTTCGTATTCTCCATTCATGATGCTTTCATGCATCCAATCGGGAAAAAAATTTGGAGTCGAGCTTGAACTAGCAGCATCCGCTTCTCTTGCTTTCTTCTTTGCGCCAATCATATCTATCAACAACATTCCATAGCTGTAGACATCTGCTTTGTGGGTAACTTCCCCGTACATCCTTGAGCAGATCTCTGGGGCTATGTAGCCGATGGTCCCTCTTGTGTTGATAGAGGACATTATGCTTTCTCTTCTCTCGCATATTTTGGCTAACCCAAAATCCGAGATTTTAGGGCATAGGTTATGGTCTAATAGTACATTTTGAGGTTTTATGTCAAAATGTACTATTCGTGTTTTGCACCCATAATGCAAATACTGAAGTCCTTTCGCAATTCCTAAAGCTATTCTATAAAGAGTAGGCATATCTCGGTTTAAGGAATTATTACCGGATATAAATTGTTGTAGAGTTCCATTTTCTACATACTCATAAACCAGCGCGCGGTTGGACTCTTGATAACAAAATCCCAAGAGTCCAACGATATTGATGTGCGATGTCTGGCTTATACTAATAACTTCATTAATGAAGTCTTCACCGTCACTATCCCAATTTTTTAATATTTTAACCGCAACTTGATGCCCATCAACTAGTTGTCCTTGATAGACGGTTCCAAACCCTCCCTTTCCAACAATACGCGTGAAAGAAGATGTAATCTTCTTTAGTTCACGATAACTATATTGTTTGAGAGGGAGGATTGCGTCTAAATCGAGATTACTTGGACGGTTAAATCTTTGTGTTTTTTGTTTGCATGAGGATAGTACCTTGTAAATAATGATAATGATGCCTCCACTAAATATAATAAGCCCTACAAAAAAAGAAAGAAGAAAAAAGATAATTAAACATATTGAATATTTAAGACATGTAATTTCCAAAGTTGGTTGGACAGATCGATACTAACCTAAGATACCACAAGAGATTCCAATAGCTGGATAAGAAAAGAAAAGACAAAAAAACTTTGTAAGATTATATATATATATGTTATATTGAAAAATACCCAAAGTTATAAGCAAAAAAAAAAAGAAGGAAAAATTACCTAATTTTCTTTTATGTGAGATACGCATACCACCTATATATCATGAGAATCGTTAGTTCAATTTATGTTTTTGGATGAAAGAGAATGAGATATTTGATTCCTATCATAATTGACGATGGAAAGAGAGGAGTTTTGAAATAAGTTTTGGTCATTACTCATTACTAGTATTAAACGACGTTTTGTTTATCAAAGTAGAATGAATCTATCTCCTCGATTAAATAAATGATATCTCTTCGATTTAATTTTAGTTAGAAAAAGAGAAAAATAATTTAAAAATAATGTTATTAAACAAAAAAAAGAAACCAGAAAAACTTAGAAAAAATGAAAAAAAAAATGGTTATAAAGCAATATAGGTACAGTTATTTTTTAAACCTATATATATATATATATATATAGATTTTGTATTATAACTTTTTGTAAGACAATATTTAGTCTAACCATATTATAACTAATGGTTCAAATAAATTTTGAAGTTCAAGTAGAAAAACAATATAATTGAAATAAGAAAAAGGAAAGCCGCGAAGAAAAAAAATAAAGGGAAAGCGGGAGAGGTAAAACAAAGAGTTAAAAATAAAACATGAAAAAAAAGGAGAAATAATAAAGGAAAAGGTGCCTTTGGCGGGGTTTGAACCATAGGCCACAAAATCAGTGAGTGAGGGCTTATTTGAGTTTTTACCACTGAACCAAGAAAAATTTTAAAAATTTACAAGCGAAACAAATTTATATAGCGTATTTAGTGGGAGCACGTGAGGACTTTTTTTTTTTTTGAGAAAGTAGCTTGCTCGAATATTACAATGTAAATATATGAAGTCTTAGTAATAATAATAAAGTTTATTTACATGTTGAATTTAAAGTCAAAAAAATTAGAAAGTAGATCTCTAGAAAAAATGAAGAACACATCTCGACCGGTTTTAAAATATTTGATTTCTATTTTAAATAATATACTATATTCCATCTCTTAGAATTAATCTACAGTTAGATAAAATTTTGAAATTATTTCAGCTGATTTTGTGGAAATCTAGGAGTTTGGCATATTAATTATTTTAAATGAAATTCAAAATCAAGATAAAATCAAATATATAGTATATTTTGAAAAAATAAAAATTGAAAACGTCAAAATCTTTTGAAAACGGAGGAAGTAAAAAAATTAAATTAGAATTAGAGAGATGTAGCAAAGAAAGAGAATTCCGTATGATAATGAGGAGTGAATTTGAAATAATTAGGTTTTGTCATTAGTAAGTAGTAAACGACGACGTTGTGTGTTATGAAAGTAGAATGAATCTATATTGTATCTCCTCGATTAATTAATAAATGATTTTTAATAATAATATTAATGTAGTCCGTACGTACGTAATTAATTAATTAATATGGAGTACAAAGTTAGAGGGAGACTAACCAGCTTGTTCTTGATCCGTAATGTGGCACGATAATTTGTGAGGCTTATCTTGGCATAAACATAGGAAATCTTCCGTACTTGGAACTGAACCACAAATCCCACCGGAACGGGTACAATTGAAGCAAAAGTTGTGTTGAAAGTACATTAACCCAAATCCTTGTTTTAAGACTTGCTCTAAACTCAAGTTGCGATTGTAAAGACGATCCTTCACAGACCTAAGCATTGGAATATCTCTAAATCTAGTGCAGTTGATCGGAAATGGAACTACGGATGGATCAAAGACATGATATGTGAGTCGTTGTTGATCCTCCTGGTAGGTTGGCTTACAAGAAATGGATGACAATGAAGAGGAGGATAGTTGTTGGTTACTACTACTACTATTACATTCGTAGATATGGATGTTGTCGTTATTGGTCTTATCTAAGGAATAAGGAGCATACGTCCCGCTGCTGAAATAAAAAGTATTTGGGCATCGCCCTTCGAATATTCTTTCCTCAGCAACTATGATTGTATGTGTTTCCAAATTCACGGAAACAACTCGAAAACTGAAACCAAACATTTTCATGGTTGGAATTTCGTGATCTTTGCAAAAGATTTGGAATTCATATGATTGGCCGCAATAAGGAGGTATTCCCATTTCCTTTCCCCAAAATGGATACGCCATTAATCCTGAAAAGTTTGTTGGATCCATCAATCCGCATCCTAAACTTAAATCAGGGGATCCACACACATCATATTGTGGATCTAATTTGGATGATGAGAAGATAACGGCAATGTAGAAGAAGAAGAAGAAAAAAAAGTAGACGACGGACAGTATTATTATTATTAATGGCCGCCATTGGCATTCGTAGAAGAAGAAGAAGAAGGAAGGAAGACAAAATTAGAGTAGTGAACTGTGAATACTATGTACGAATAACACAGTTGAAATAAACAAAAGCTTTTGAAAGTGAAAGACTTGTATAAATTTGTTTGTTTCACAAGGAGAAAATAAGGACTGTATATATTATATATTGTTTGTATTGACAAAATTAATTAAAACCACGTACCTATTAATTGATGGTGGGAATGGGATGCTTTTATTTACTTAATTATCTACAACGAACGAACGTAACTACCCTAAACCCCCCCATACTATAGGTAATTAAATTAAGAAAGCATCCCACATCTTCAACACACTACATGGATTGCTTCTAATTTAATTTACGACTTTCTGCTTCTTTTCTTCTCTTTTCTTTTTTTTATAAAAACAATATATTAGCAATGGCTAATTTAATGTATAATTTAGTGGTGTTTTGACTTTGACGGCGGTTAGACTTTTCTGCTTTCATTCGCTTTCTTCGGTAACCACCGCTAATTATTCGATTTACGCCAATCTCTTTTACCATACGCATTTTATATATATATATATATAAGCATTTAAAACTTTTTATTTATAAACTTATTAGATTTCTTCTATATCCTTAATTACATTTAATTATTAAACTTTTACATTTAATTTCATAAAAACAAAAAAATATTCTAATTACATTTTCCACCAGGACCACCAAATAAAATGGCATTTCTATTTTCACGATAAATAATACGATAACATTTAGGTCTATCAGAAGCTACACTAATCTTGTTAGGATCAATATCCTTAAAATCATTATTATTTGTTGTTAATTTAAGTTCTGACATGTTACAACTTTCCTCTATGTCATCAATATCTTTCGGAAATCTTCCATTCCCCATTGGTGGACTCACCGTAGCCGGCGCTGTAGCCACAAAACCACCGTAGCTAACTTTATTTGCTCCGCCGCTCATGTCCGGGAAAAACTTTTCCGGCCAGTATCCGATTCTATTATCACCAATGAATAATGACCATTCTCTCAATTCATTCTACACATATATATAAAAAAACAAAATATATATCACATTATAAATTAAACCAAAAAAAAATCATATTTAACCGTTACGAAGAAGATGTAAAATATCAAAAATATTTGAAAAAAAAAATTATTTTCATTTTACTTAAATATAACAAACATATATATATATATATTATAGACTTTACTTTGCCATTTTAGTTAAATAAAAATTAAACATTATGTTAATTTAATTTGTAGTCAATAATTAGTAAGATAATATAGTTGTTTGATATATAATTGTAAGAATATAATGAATATATTTTGGCGTACCAATTGGACAGCAAGAGTTCGATACTTATTTCTTTGTTTGATGAACTCTGATAATTTTTGTCCCTGACTTGGTCGTGTTCTGTTAAATTGCATGATGATGTCTCTAAAAGGCATTCCCAAATGTAACTTATTATGTGTTTGGACAAAACCTC
Organism: Aethionema arabicum; assembly: GCA_000411095.1. NCBI lineage: Eukaryota > Viridiplantae > Streptophyta > Magnoliopsida > Brassicales > Brassicaceae > Aethionema > Aethionema arabicum. The sequence continues at coordinate 222,496 of KE153012.1, forward strand.
CACAATTCGTATTGTAGCATCCTTCTCCACGTCTTTTCTATTATTCAATCAACATATATATTATTTATTTAATTAATTAATTTGTATCCTATTTAATAACACACAAAAACATTCGAAATCATTTTTACATAAATTAGTTAATTATAATACTCTACTCACCGCCCAATAAACAGTTAGTCTCTTGGAATATTGTCACCACATAAACTTGGGTGCACCTACAACATTCAAAATCATTTATATAAAACTATATATATATATATTGTTACCAATTTTTTTTGTTAAAATTAATTAGGGTTTGTGATATTTTACATTCTAAACTATTTTCATGTAGTAAAAAAAATCTCAACTATTAATATAATTTCTAAATTCTGAATTTTAATAACCGAGTTTTTTTAATTCTAAATTTTGATAGATAACTGAATATACTTAAATCAAAATTAAATCCTAGACACAAAATTAATTAATTAAATTAAACCATGCGTAATTTCAAATAGAAATATTTCAAACTAATCTCTTAAAACTATTTTAAATAATAAATCGTTTGGATTTTTATTTATTGTATAAGATATATTTAGAAAGAGCTAGAATACTTACTGCCCAACCAAACTGAATACTATTGTATATGTTGTTTTCTTTGGCATTAATAATCCAAATTGCAGCTTTACTAAATTGCCCCTCTGTTACATTATTGTATATGTTGGTTCTTGTGTCATAAATAACACTAAATGTGCTTTTGCTCCATTTAACATCTTCCCCGGATCAAGCTTTGGTGTTAAACTTGCATACTATTTACATCAAATATTATATATATATAATTAATACTTTATTCAAATATTATTATTTTATTATTATCTATCGAAAATAACAATTAGGTATTAGGGATTTACATGGAATGACGTCTCCACTCCCTTTCTTTGTTGCGCCAAGACGCGACCTAAAGTTAAACAAAAATTACAAAAATATTTCATTAATTAATATTGTAAGTTACAAAAAAAAATGAAATATGATATATATATATATATATTATATATATATATATAAATTACCGGGGTTGGATAAGTGATCGGGATGAATAATATCGTCGGTTATACTCCCTCTGTTCAAAAATATAAGATGTTTTAGAAGTTTTTTTTTGTTTGTTAATATAAGATGTTCTCAC